>JANHFR010002484.1:95271-122328 GCA_032468015.1 Mimophis mahfalensis | reverse complement strand
ATAGATAGATAGATAGATAGATAGATAGATAGATAGATAGATAGATAGATAGATAGGTAAAACTCGATTTTTTTTTTCTCTCCGCGTGATCGAATATCTAATCTACGAATCCGTTTCCAGAAATTTGCAAAAGTGGAGAACGAAACGAGAAGTAGTGGGAAAAGAAAACAAAGCTCAGACCAGGGGTTTGCTGGCTGAGGAATTCTGGGTGTTGAAGTCCACAAGTCTTAAAGTTGCCAAGGCTGGAGACCCCTGCCCCAGACCCCATCCAAGCAGCTAAAAAGGGGGGGGGGGGGGAATGAAAAGCACATTTTACAAAACTGGACCAATAACCTCTATATAGAATTCCTGACTTTTTCACTTTCGAAGTCGGACATTTAAAAACATGGACTGTAGTTTTGTCTCTCGTGGGAGAATGCAAAAGATATCTTTGCACCTTTGACTAATGTTTATTGGAAGATTTTAGAAAGGCTGCAGTATCTGAATATTGCTGCAGCTCATATTTACTACAGAAGAGCCTCTACAGTTAAATGGGGGTTTTGCTTCCTAGCCAGGGGTTTTGCTTCCTTACTTACTATATAAGTAAGGAAAATGAAATATCCAAGATTCTCTCTTGGTCACCTCTCAGTTATATTCATGCAGTGTTTTTTTGGCAACGACATGGAAGTTATTTGCTATCGCCTTTTGCCAAGATGCTTTTCGACTTCCCGGTTTTGCTCAGCATTTCTCAGTCTCAGCCACTTCTAAGACATTTGGATTTCAGCCCCAAGAATTTCCCAGCCAGCAAGTAATAGCTTAAAAGTTGTTAAGGTTGAGGAACACGGGGCTGACTGACGATTCTGGGATTGCGGAGTGGTCTCCTATCCGATTACTACTCAAATCCGACTCTGCTGAAACTCCTAAGAGCATCCACCGTCGGCTACCTGCTGCCACCGTCATAGCCCATTCAGGAAATGGATTTTCTGGGTGTTTATTTCTCCTTTAAGGTGACTCTGCTACCTGAAAGGTTAACATATCCACTAGAGCTTAACCTGCCGGAAAAGCTTTACCATTTAAGTTAGCCTTTTCCGTTGACGCTCTCCGTGGGTTGCAACTGTTCCTGTAATTAGAACATCATTTGAGCACATCTTAAGGGTACCAAGCTAGAGAAAAAATGCATTTGCAATCGATTGCTGCTGTCTCTTTAAAGGGAGGAAGGAGGAGAGCAACGTTGATTGGTCAAGATGCCTCAAGCGACTTCTGTCTCTTTAAGGACAAGAGACAGCGGAAAAGGGGTGGGGTTTATTTAGTGACTGCTGTTTCCGGCAATACAGGTTGGTTTTCGGCGTCTTCCATCGTATTGCCCCGAGGAGGTAGCGACGGCGCCGCCTGGGGGTGTGGTTGGGTAGGACTCTGACTGCGGCCTGTCTTTAGGGAGGGATAAAATCCGTGTTGGGCTAGTAAAACCCCATTTCCCCCCCTGCCCAAACTCCCAAGAGATTTCTGATGTGGGTATCAATATATGAGCCTTGTGAACTCTGCTAAAGAAATTGAGGGTGGTTGTTTTCCCCGACGTAAGAGCGATTCATTATCATCTGCTTTTCTTTAAACGATCCTAACTGCTTAGAAACAGATTTCTGTAACTGTTGGTCTGCAATTTTATTTCTTCCTGATTGTAATTTTGCAATCATGGGCAAAGGGAGGATGGAGGTTACCTTAAACGTAGCCAGATGATAAGTTTTCTTTGAGGGTACAGTACTGCTTGGGTGACGGCAATATAAGGTGTGCTGGAAAGAAAAGAACCCCAAATACAGATTTCTGTGTACATATTATTATTATTTTTTTAAAGCATACTGTAGCAAAAAGGATTACATTTCATAGTGCTACTGCAAAATCCCTTAAGCATTAAGTTTTCTAGTATAATGTAGTACAGTACTATGGAAATTATAAACTAAATTCTTTTACTTGGAAAAGTAAATACTTTTGCTTCATATTTTTCATAGAATGACCAGAATATACAAGCAAAAGTCAAAAGAAATCTGTTGAGCTTCAAATATAGTTGAGGGTTTTTTTCAACATCTGCTAGAGAGATGCAGATTTTTATTAGCCAAATACAAGAGTTCCTTGTAAGAAGGAAGGGAAAGGCAAGTTTCCCACCACTTCTTCTCTGACTGAATGCCAGCCACAGTGTTCTTTTCCTTGCATTAAAGTTGTTGTTTTTTTTAATTCACCCATTTGTAATCCCTTTCATTCTGAAGCTTAAGGCAGTAAGCATAGCATTCTTTTCCCCGCAAGTCAAGAGAATGACTAGTGCAAAGTCACTCAGTGAATTTCCAGTATTGGTGTTAGGAAGTTTAACGGTGTGTGCACATACCGTTTACCAAGGCAACTCATAATGAGATCTCAAGTAAACAATGGATTATGACTTCTCCGTACAATTTGACTGTCAGACTTTTCTTTTTATCCAGCTAAATTGAGATATATAAAGGTATTTTTCTCAAGTCAAATTGGCTGAATTAATGATATTAATAGAAGATGACATAGAAGAGATAATTTCTTTTATAAAGTACTGCCTGCTTGGTTTGGAATTATTTGCATTTTTCTGTATTATATGCAGGCATTTGCATTTCTCCCCAGCAGGGTAATTTATCCTCTCAATGCTTGTGGCAAATTGGTATTCTGGATGAAATTAACTGATCTCGAGAATCTGTTACATGATGTTGAATCGGCAAGATCTCCGAAATCCTGTTTCATCAATGAAGAATAGAATTATGGATTTCAGTCTAAGACAATACTTGTTCTCTTGATGTTTTTCAGGATTTTTCTCAATTCCTATTAACAAACTAAGGATATCACTGCATGAATGGCAGCTGTGGATGACTTTAAGTTCCAAGGTACATTTCAAAAAGGGATTTCCAAAACCTTTAGATTGTTTTGTGTCATTGCTTTGCATTGAGAATTTAATCTGTCTCATTTATAGTGCATGATGCTGCCAGTTATATTTTAACAAGCAGTGTTATCATTGTGGAACTGAATGCAATTATCCTTTCCTAATGGGAATTAGCTCAAGGTGTAATTTTTTTTAATTCACCAAGGAATTCAGATGACATATCTACAGTACTTCATTCTTTTTATCTTTTTCATAAAATATTCTGCTTAAACCTAATGTCAGCTTCTCCTTTGACATTTAATTGTTCCTTGACCAAAACAGGAGATACAGTAGATTGGCCTTTGGTTTCATTCAAAGCCTATTTGTTATAGCTATATACAATAAGATTAACTCAAATAACTGAGAAGGTATAATAAACCACAAATCTTCCTGATGTTAGGTAAGTATTGTTTGTTAGTTGAACTGCTACTTGTTACAAATCTGCTTGTTGTGTTTCTGCTTTCTGGTGCTTCTTTTTATATTCAGTTTCAGAAGACAGTATAATGAAAAACAGCATTCTTAATAAATGACATTTCTGGTGAACTCAGTTCTAGGGCATGAATCCAAAGCTTTGTTTAATTGAGTAAACAAACATCTTGGTAATTTGATGATATATTTACTTTAGAACATGATGCAAGAGTTAATACCATATAACTGTATGTCTTGAGAGGAAACACTAAGAAAAATAAAGTCTTGCCGGAAATGTTTGTTTTTTCAGAATTTGACGATGCAGCCAACTTATTGGCAGCCAATCCTGATGCTGTCACTATAAGTATTGATGAACCGACTGAAAAACCAAAGAAAAAACATGGACGCCTACAAGAATCTGGAAGAGAAGAAGACGATGAACTTCTGGGGACAGATGATTCTGATAAAACTGAGGTTTGATGAAAACATACTAATTCTATCCAACAAACTGCTGTTCTTCCTCATATTGTTAATAAACACTGCACATATTGTATATAAAAAAGCAGTAGAAACTATTAAGGACAACTCTGCAGGAAAGAGACACACTAGAATAGTCTTGGGATGATTCGTGTACTACAAATTTAGACCTCAGCTAGAAACCATCTAATGGGATGAGGGATTTTCCCCCTTAATATAGTGTTATTGCCTTGAATCACCCATTAGCATTGTGCTGATATACTAAGAAGTTGTTGCCATTGTTACAATCTTGGTTTGCATTTCTGGTTCAATAAGTCAATATCAACAGGATCCACTTATGTGTAAACAGATTATGATTAACTTTAGGATATTCTACATGACTTTTTCACTTCTAATGGCAATTCAAACTGGATATAAATCTCCACTCCAAGAACTTTAGAAGGGAATTTTGTCCCTGTCAACAGACAAAAATTTATTGACACTACTTGATTGCCTTTAATATTAAATCTGAACTCCTATATAGACTTTGAAATAGGTTGAGTAAACTCACAGCTATCTGCACTAGAAATGGAAAGAATATATATGCACATATGACTGGGAATAAAGAAATGGGTAAAAACTGGGTTTGGGTCAAACCGTGAATCAAGTCATTTCATCATTCCCAGTCATGCATACATATATATATATATACTTTTAATTCACTAGAGCCTGGTGTAAAATTATTGGGCTTTGGCCAGGTTGATGCCAGGTTGTCTCTCTTTCTGACAAGAGACTTGGCAAAACTACATGCATGTGCTTTCAATGAGATGAGTTTGTAGATTTAATATAATTGTTGTGCTGCTTTCCAGCACAAATGTCAAATTCAACTTTTTCTGGAGAGGTACCTGTTTCGAACATAAGTGATACTGTTTGTATATGAAAATAATACATTTGAATAAGAAATAAACCTGTACTTTTTTCTTAAAATCATGTCTTCCAGTTGCTTGCTGGGCAGAAGAAAAGTGCTCCATTCTGGACATTTGATTATTATCAGACATTTTTTGATGTGGATACGTACCAGGTTTGTCATCTCCACATATGTGTATGGTGTACCATGTGTTTACTTTAATGAAATAGATTTCTTTTTCTTTTTTTTTGTTTCCGTGAGACAATCCCGCATAGCAGATCCTGCTCTGTATTTATTTTGCTACTTCCTTGTCCATATGTGACTTAACAAAAAGATATACATGACCTTTCCTTTTGAAAACCTTCCAAATGGCCATTACTTCTCTCTGCCAATTTAAATAGTTGGAATAGAACTTTATGGGTATGATCATCATTTTTGCACTTTTTCATGACCACATATTATTGTTCAAGATTTTTCTTGTTCTTCATGCAGATAGTCCCCGGCTTATGACCATAATTGAGCCCAAATTTCTGTTATTGAGACATTTGTTAAGTGAGTTTTGCTCCATTTTGTGACATTTCTTGCCTCAGTTGTTAAGAGAATTACTGCAGCTAATAAGTTTAGTAACCTGGTTGTTAAGTGAATCTGGTTTTCCCATTGATTTTGCTTGTCAGAGGGTCACAAAAGAGGATCACATGACCCCAGGACACTGCAACCATCATAATGTTTCATGTTTTTTGTCCTTTTTAAAGAACCATCTTGAACATTTGGCATTGCTTTTTCCAATGTAGGGCTCCAGTCTGCATTGTATGACCTGTTGCTTTGCCAGCATGTAAAATTAAGGATATTGTACAATAGTTTGCATGTTCCATTAAGTCACCTGCTTTTAGTATTGGAATGTAGACTGACTTCTTCTAATCTGTTGGTGGCTTCACTGATTCTAGTTCTTTAGCATGGCTTTCCAGATTAGCTGCCATAGTTTGCTTAGAACCATGACTGATTCTTCTCTTGTTGCTTGGCATATTTCTCTGGGTTTTCCGTGACTTTCTAGCTAACTTCTAACTTCTTCTAGTACTAGATGTTCTTGCGAGAGAGAGCTATTTCCTAAGGAACCTTGGATTTTGATATTCCTTCCGTCTTGTTTGATCTTTGAATCATTTACTAACTGTCCATTGGTATATTACATGTATACCATGCATGTAGTATTAAAGCAAACCTTTATTTGCTGCTTAGGGGTAAAGACCTCTATTGTTTTCTCTCACTTATAGCCATCACCACATTGTGCTATTTTTTAAATAGTATTATGTGGGGGTGGGTTTCAGAATTCAAAGCAACCAGGCTTACACCTAACATTAAACTACAATGGCTGAATTCATTAAATGCTCAAAGCAAGCATGTACCAGTTTACAAGTTAGCTTATTTGCAAACGAACCCTATGATTAAGGGAACTAACAAAGCTTTTTTAAAAAATTAGAAGGAAAATGGCTGGATTTAATTATCCAAATCATAATGTAATTTGTTTGCTTTTGGTTTCTTGATGTATGAATGCAAACAGTATGTTGCACATTGTTTATTTCTGACTGAATAAACCATACTTAATTTGCTCAAGATCCTGATTTCCAATGAGCAATGTATAGATGGTTTTGTTAAATCCAAAATGTGTTCAGTACTTCTTTAATTTAAACAGTTCATTTATCTTTAGCCATATGATCTATGCTGCTTTAATTATTATCAGGTTTTGGACAGAATCAAAGGTTCTGTATTTCCAGTGCCAGGGAAAAACTTTGTGAGACTCTACATTCGGAGTAATCCTGATCTTTATGGTATGTACAAACAATATAATTTTGAAGACGGGATTTTCTCCTGCTTTTGCGCTGAATACAAATAAGTCAATCAAACTAAAATGGGAATTTGCTTTTTCCTCAATTAAGGTCCATTTTGGATATGCGCCACACTAGTCTTTGCCGTTGCAATTAGCGGTAACCTTTCAAAATTCTTCATCCATCTGGGTAAACGTGATTTCCATTATGTGCCAGATTTCCGCAAAGGTTCGTAAAATTATTTCAAACAGTTCGTATCTATTCCGTTTTTATTCAGTGGAAGAGTACGGTAGCGGGGATTGTAGTGAACCAGTTTGAGGAAGGTTGCAGATTCCTTTGTAGTCAGAATGTTGAAAGGCAGACAAGGAACTCTTGATTCCCAGGGGAGGCAGGAGGAAGGAATCTATACCAACAGGGAGGAGAAGCACCACTCGCTCTAGAGCAGTGTTTCTCAACCTTGGCAGGTTGAAGATGCGTGGACTTCAACTCCCAGAATTCCCCAGCCAGCATTGCAAAACACTGCTCTAGAGATATCATTCAGCCCAGAAACCAAACCTGATGTGCTGAGCCCAAGCAAACCACCCACAGGAGGCTTGGCATTACAGCCAAACCCTGGAATCAGTGCCTCTAGCTCTGGGTAGCCAAAAGGTGAATGATGGGTGAGCAGGAAGTACAGCATCTATACAGCTTTGACTTCAGAAGAAGGCAAGGGAGGAGCTCACAAACATCTGAAGGGTGAAGAGACCCAACTCCTGTGATGGGGTCTAGGAAGAGAACATGATGCCAAGCTCACCAACATGAGTCATCCCTGTAAAAGAGAGGCATTTGCTTGGCTGCTTCTGCTTACTGTGCCAGGACGTACTCTCAACCAGCCTGGAGCAGGTGGTTCCTGGATCTATCCCAGGCAAGGAAAGACCAGTTGCGTCATTGTCCACCTTGTAAACCACAGCAGTAACCAGAACAGATGGGCTCAGCACTTGTGAGAAGAGCAGCAAGGGGATAAGCAACCCCTCACGTAAACTAAGAAACAAAGAACTTGTCAAATTAGATATTTAACCCAGAATTAATTAATTAATTAATTAATTAATTAATTAATTAATTATCTATCTATCTATCTATCTATCTATCTATTATTATCAAGATTTATATACCGCCCTTCTCCCGAGGAACTCAGGGCGGTCGGTGTACAGGGCATTGAAATACACAAAATACAAAGTCAAAATAAATTAAATAACAACTATAAATAAACTGAGAATCCCCCTTCAGTCCAGGCCTGCTTGTGCAAAGAGCCAGGTCTTAAGGTCCTTACGAAAGGTGTGGAGATCAGGGGCCATCCTCAACTCCACCGGGAGCTGGTTCCACAAGGTGGGAGCCCCAACCGAGAATACCCTCCCTCTAGGTGCCAACCACCGACATGTTATCGGCGGCACCCAAAGGAGACCCTCCCAATGGGTGCGAATCGGGCAGCGGGAAGATGAAGCTGGCTGCAGATGTCCCCTCAGATAGTCCGGTCCCAAGCCATTCAGGGCTTTATAGGTCAAGACCAGCACCTTGAATCTCGCGCGGAGGGCAACTGAAGCTGGCGGAGTAGAGGTGTTACATGGGAATATCGGGGACCTCCCCATCACGACTCGTGCATCAGCATTATATTGCCATAGACTCTAACTTTGTGTCCTGCTAAATTCTTTAATTAGCAGTTCTGTCCTGAATTGCTCATTTATCCAGGGGGGTTCCATTTTAAAAGACTTGTAGCTTGGCACATTGACATGTGAGGAGAGAAAGATAAATGAGTGTGATACATGCACATCTTTAGATCCCCAAAACAGCTTTCTATTCCTAATGGGCACATGAAGAGGCTCTCAGAATCCACAGATTCCTTGGCAAATCAGTATATTATTTGTTACTTAGCACATGCCCTTCTTTCAACTCTGGTGAGCAGTCAAAGCAGCAAATAGAATTGAAAAGCAAAGTTCTAAATGTATGCATATTAAATTGTATGAGCCAGAGGCTTTGGGATGATTTCAGTCACTGATTTCAACCCTTGATTCCTTTTTCCTGCCCCCTCCAAGTGATGGGATAGAGAAATTGTCATTTTCCAAGGTTTGGAATGCAGCATGAAGGTCCTCATTTAGATTAATAAGTTTTAAAGGAAATCTGGAGATTCTTGCATAGTTTACGCTGCAGCTCATGAAGCCGAACTTATTATGATGTAAATGCCTCTTAATCTTGAAGTGAACCATAATCCTAAAATACATCTCTTTATAGTCTCCGTAGCTGCCACAGCCATCTATGCTTATGCCTGGCTAGTTCCTCTTGCTCTCTGGGGATTCCTTATGTGGAGAAACAATAAAGTTGTGAACATTGTCTCCTACTCGTTTCTTGAGATTGTGTGTGTTTATGGCTATTCACTCTTCATTTATATACCAACAGCGGTAAGTATTGTACAATTAAGTATTTTAGGAAGAACAGGTGACAATATATGGAATAGCTAAACAGACCACTATCAGTTTTTGACATGTGCAAAGCATAATACAGACAGATCTGTATTATGTGATGTGGGACATAATGTAATTGTTTAGTCCATTATTTCTTGATTTAGTAATGGCAGCTGCGAACCCTAGAGATTGCAGTCCCTATCTACCTATTGGGGAGGGCCTCAACTTGGAGAATGGTTTCAAAATGTCTGGAAGGTGACAGAGACCATAGCCATTCTTCTCACAAATGTGTGTTGATAGAGAAGCTACAGCTATTTGACTGGACAAGGATATAGGGCTCCTATATGTGATTCTGCGAGCGTAAATGGACTCTGGGGAATGGTGGAGAACAGAAAGGCCTAGAGGAACATTGTTCACGGGGTCGCGATGGCTCAGACACGACTTTGCAACTAACAACAACAACAACATATGTGATTCCACAGGGTTCCTTGTCATGCAGATAGGATGAGACAAATGTGCTGTATGGCAGGTTTCTCTATCACAGATGATGCTGATGGTGTACCTGGATGATTTCTGGATAGATAGAAGATTAAAATGTTTTACTTTGCAATCAGTAAAGGACTTTATTTCTTGCCTTTTCCCTTTGCAGATTTTATGGATCATTCCACAGAAAATTCTCCGATGGGTTTTGGTGGCATTTGCTCTGTGTCTTTCAGGATCTGTTCTGGTAATGACGTTTTGGCCTGCCGTTAGAGATGACAACCGGAGAATCGCATTGGCTACAATTGTGACAGTTGTCCTTCTTCATGCCTTACTTGCTGTTGGTTGTTTGGTATGGCAACTCTCAACTTGTCAAGAATTACTTTCAGTTAATCAATTTTTATTTTTCAGTATTGGTTTTATTTAGATTTGATTAGCTGTTGTCAATTAGACAATGGCATGCCTAATTAACCCATTCAGAATAGTTGGAAACTTACAGTATATATTGTATATTCGTGTGTATCCATATGCATGTCAGTGTACCACGCTATTTAAATATCTCTAGAAGCATAGTTTTCAATTACTAACTAACTTTTGGCTGATTACCTTTGTCAACTTTACTATAGGTTGTCCTCGACTTATGACCACAATTGATCCCAAAATTTCTGCTGTTAAGTGAGACATTTGTTAAATGAATTTTACCCCATTTTACAACCTTTCTTGCCATGGTTGTTAAGTGAATCACTGCAGTTGATAACACGGCTGTTAAGTGAATCTAGCTGCCCCATTGATTTTCCTTGTTAAAAGGTTGCAAAAGGTGATTGCATGACTTTGGTAAACAGCAGTGGTCATAAGTATGAACCAGTAGCCAAGGACCTGAATTTTGATCACATGATCATGGGGATGCTACAAAAATTGCAAGTGTGAAAAACGGTGATAAGTCACTCTCTTATTCCGTTGTAACTTTGAATGGTCACTAAATGAACTGTTGTAAGTCCTCGACTGTACTACACTTTTCAGATAGATCTACTATAAATAGTGTTTTGGTATTGTTTTCCCATATTTGACACACTGCATCTTCTATCTTGGTCATTTTTTTTGAATATTTTGTTATTTCTGAATTGACTGTTCCCTGCCCACATACATTACAAGTGGTCCTTGATTTACAACTGTAATTGAGCATGGGATTATACTCGTAAGTCATGCCAGTCATGAAGTGGTTCATCCTCTTCATGACTGTACCCCATTTCATAATCTTTTTTGTGGTCATCATTAAATGAATGCTGAGGTTGCTAAGCAAATCCATTGTCCACAATGGGCATTTTTGCTAAAAAAACAGAAGTACATGGAAAAGTTGTAAATTGTGATCACTTATCTGTGGGACACCTCCATAAATGTGGGCCTGTTGCTGAATACCCAAAACAAGATCAAGTGATTATCGGGTAGTGGCCAACATCACAACTCCAAATCCGGATTGCAAATACCTTTTGGGGGAGGGGTGTCGTAGCTTTGAATGATCGCTAAGCAAACAGTCATACATTGAGGACTTCCTATACACATATATGGAATTGTGATATTCGTGATGTTCTAATATCTCCCTCTTGCTTCCCATTAATGTAGGCATACTTTTTTGATGCCCCTGAACTGGAAGTCCTTTCATTGACTACAGTGCTTCCACCTAATGGAACAATAGGAGTAACAAAGGCTCAGTAAATAAGGTAAGATGAAGAGTTTTCTTAGAAAAACTCTTCAGTGTAACAGGACCCACTGCAAGTGGTACCAATTTAAGCAGTGATGCATGCAGTTAAACATGGTTCTATCCTTAGGTGGTTATTTCAAGCACATTTTTCCTGACTGTTGCAGAAGGCTTTAGTTGCCCAACAACTCAGGAAAATCTTGCACAAAGCAATGATTGGGGGAGGTAGTGACATGCCAACAGAATCATGTTAGGCACTTTTACATTTTTGACATACTGAGCCCAAAAGTTTCACCATTGCTTCTCTGTTACTCTTGGAAGCCATCTCTGTAGAGAAATAAGGGGGTACAACAGTATATTGAATATCCTCATCTCTGCTTAAAGCCTGAATTTTCAACTCAGTTAAAAACTGGGCCAGTAAATAACATTTTAATCATAAAATTCCAGTCTGTCTTCCATGTGTTTCAGTCTCTGTATGATCCTGGTGGAACTGATCATCAAATATTTGGCGATCAGGTTCTACCAATATGCAGATAATATCCAGCTTTTTTTCTTCTCTTCTGAGCCAAGAGCATATGTGCTTGATCAGTCTGGAGGCAATAATGTGTTGACTGGTGGCCAAGCAATTTAAATCTGGCAAGATGGAAGTCCTGCTGAGTAGGGGGGGTCTCATAATCTGAAAGAGGATAGGAAGCTTGTTCTGAAGGAGGTGCACGTGCTACAGGAAGGGTGTCAAACTCAAGGCCTGCAGGCTAGATCTGGCCCGTGGGATGCTTAGATCTGTTCCATGGGGCCACCCTGGAAACAGTGAAGGACCAGTCCACAGTGCCTGTGCCAGAAAAATGGAGCTCGGGAGGCTGCAATGGTGTCCTGCAGCCCTCTGCTTGTGGTCCACCCAAACTCCGTTTTCACTGGCAGAGGGTTGCAGGAGGTGGTCGTAGCCTCCCGAGCTCCGTTTTTGCTGGCAGAGTGTTCGGGCCACTACAGGTGCCTCTGATATGAGTGGTGTCAATTTGGCCACCCTGGCCACGCCTACCCGGCCCACAACCCTGATGCGGCCCTGAATGAAATTGAGTTTGACACCCCTGCGCTAGAGGAATCCTCCTTGATTCAGTTTTATCACTGGAGGCCTGGCACTATGGAGTCTGCCCAGCATTGGTCAAACACACTGATTAGGATTGAACCTAGATTGAGGGTGCCTATCCTTATTTATTGATCTTCTTGCAATCTTTCATTTGGACCAGTGCAGTGCATTTTATAAGGAGGAAGCAGTTGATAACAATCCAGAAATACTTTTGTTACATAATATACCTAATAACAACAGTAGAGTTGAAAGAACTGTACAGGTTGCCAACTTGATTCTGAGCCAAATCCATAGTGCTATTCAGATTGATCTCAAGTCTATTAGTCACTTGATGTTGCTTATTTGAAGTACTCTCTTAGCCTTCTTGGGTTTTTTGATGTAGGAATCAGGAAAACCACCCCTGTTTGTTCTGCTGTAGGGTGAAATATTGACTGGTCTCTGATTATGAACTACTTACCTACAAATCTATATGTGGTACCAGTTCTTAAAAGGTTTTGGTAGTGATCTAAGATACTGGCTAATTGATAGTGTAATCAGTATGGGTGAATTCTATGCCTTTTTTTAAATGTTCCTTACAACTAACTTGAGAATCTCTGTTATCACCTAGGAGATTTCTATGAAGTTCTCAATCAGCTGAATTGATCTGCTTGAGAGTGATTTTGTTGCGACACAAAGAGAAGCAGCCCAAAATGAAACCAGGACCATGAGGAAACTTTGAGTGGGATTTCATATCTCTAGATACTGTTAGAATGCAAACACACTGTCTATAAAAACATATACAGTGTGCTTTTCCATAAAATGTCACAGAAGGAAATGGAGAATGATTTCAAAAGTTTCCAAATTAAAATAATTACTGTTGAACATTTGTTGTCTTTAGGAACCATGTTTTATTTTTTAAATTAAATCAGCTGTACTTAGTCTTTACAGTTTTGTGGGGGATGGCTTCCTTCCTGTGCTATAATGACCTGCTCATGCTCATTTAGCAATGATATGACAGAAGAATTTTCCAGGTGGTCCTCGACTTTACAATCACATCTGAGCCCAAAATTTCTGTTGCTAAGTGAGACAGTTGTTAAGTGAATTTTGCCCCATTTTGCCATCTTTCTTGCTACAAGTTGTTAAGTGAATCACTGCAGTTGTTAAGTTAATAACCCAGTTGTTAAGTGAATCTGGCTTCCCCCTTAACTCTGCTTGTCAGAAGGTCACAAAAGGTGATTGCATGACTCCGGGAGATTGCTGCCTTTATAAGTATGAGCCAGTTGCCAACCTTCTAAATTTTGATCACATGACCACAGGGATGCTGCAATGGTTGTAAGTGTGAAAAATGGTCATCAGTGATTTTTTTTCAATGCCAGTTACTACCGTAAATGAACTATTGTAAGTTGTGGGCTACCTGTATGTGAAATTATCTCTCACTGAAATGGGGCAGGTTCCCACTTTGTCAACAAAGACCTTTTTGTTCTGGCACTTTCTACTATTTCTTTCATTTAGCTGCACCAAGAATAGTTGAATTGCCATGGCTTTCATTTTTCAATGAACTTATTTCACTGTATTTCATTGTTCTTTTGATCGTTTTATTGTAAAACTAATGTGTTTTTAATAAAAATGGAAAGCTCTATATGCATTTTTAAATACTTATGTCCATAGTCTTTTCCACTACAGTCTACAATTTGGCAGATTTTTCCCCCTCCAGAGAGCAACTTCGCTTGTAGGCATCATTTAACACGGCCAAGAGTTACAGACACTTTCCATTAAGACACTTTCTGCATATAGATACACTAAGAATATATAGAACTTTTAGATGGCCATCCTACACTTGAGATGTTGTAAACCACTTCTATAAGTTTAGGCTTTTCTGCTGCCCTGTAATGCAGCACCTTCCAATCTCACCATGCTGTCTAGGGCTAAATAGCTAGAAGGAAGATCAAGAGACTTTCTGAAATACATTTTACATTTGGTGAAACCAGAGAGTATAGATCATCAGTTTAAAACAGTTGTGCAACTACAGCATATATTGTCTTTTTTGCCTGGAGCTGATATTCAATGCCTGTCAAATAGATTATTTAATTAGTGCCAGTCAGAAGTAAGGTAAGGAGTTCCCTGTCCATCGGATCTGACTCAAAGGCATGGTGCTCATCTCAGTTTCCTGGCCGAGGGAGTTCACGTCATCCCAAGACAATTTCCGTGGTCACGCGGCCAGCATAGCTACATCCCAAAGGTGCACAGAACTCAGAATTAACCTTGTTGGATTTAGAGGAATTATATGTACAGATTTTTATATTGGTTTGCTGCCTAACCTTTTAACCAAAGACTTATCTTCCTTTCCTTATCTGAATCTGGTTTTAAAGCAGTAATAAAACCAGTGCAATAAAAACAGGTTTTTCTGTCCTTGAACTATAGCTGTCTCAGCCATTTTTTGTAATTTGGTTATGTCATAGGTAAGAATTGTGAAGACTTTGCTTTGTAAACTTTGGATGAAAAAATTGTTTTAAATTCTATCTGTTGATCATAGAACATCAGCTGTGTGTGTGTGTGTGTAAATTATACTGTTAGTATAGTATACTATATATACATATATATACATGTAGATATGTAGATATGTAGATATGTATGTATGTATGGCATGCTTTGTTCGGGTATTTTCCCACGTCTTCATAGTTCTGCTTTTAAAGTAGCAACGTTTCGGTAAAATCTCCTTTACCATCATCAGGCTAATGTGTGGTAGGCTGTTACAGCTGTTTCTGTTTTTGTTCTGTTGTTTTTTGTTAATCACTGGAAGCATTGTGAAAGAATATACTTTTATGTCCAAAAGCCAGCAATATGAGAGCCAACCTAATTTTGCAAGGCCAAAGCTTCATAACTACTACACAAATCTTGGGTAATTTCATCTTTCTGCCAAAATCTGCCAGTACTATACATGTACAGAGAATTACTACTCTGATATTTCCAAGCACTGATGGATTTTAAAAAAGGATCCCTTTTTTTTCCAGATGAACATAGAAGAATACTTGGTTGACTCTTGTGAAGCAAAATACCTTTTCATTAGAAGAGATTACTTGAGAAATTAATAACACCCGATAATGCCATCCCTTTAAAGATTGACATAATTGACAAGGACATTTTAAGACATAAGACCACAACACTCAGTCTTTGAATATGAACCCTGGAAAAAATCAGGACAGATAAAAGGATTTTCAAAACACAACTATGGAATTTCCTGACATGAGATAAAGTGCTGGCTCCTAGTTTTCCTGGTTTCATAGACAGTTGCCCCAACTTATCGAAGTCCGGGTGATAGATGTATAGTAGCTTTGATAACAGTGTGACTGCCTCTTAAAGCCATTTCCTGGGAGACCAGTGGGCATCCTTGTCCAGTTGTTGGGCCACTGTTAAAACAGATTGCTGGAATATGTGGGCCAGCAATGCAATTCAAAAACAAACTTCTTTTCTTAAACCATCAAATACTGCTCCCTTCTGTAAAATTAAGATCAAGATGAAACTCTTTGAAAATTATTCAAACTATCAGAGATGGATTTATCTGTGATACGCTATGGCTGTATAATATTAACCACACTTGTGGAATTTTAAAAAGCATATCTGAACAGCAAATTATTTTTTAGAGTGTGCATCCACATGTTTCCAATACTATTCAAGAAACCCTCTTGTGAATTCATCTAAACCAAAGCACAACTGTTCTGTACCTGTGTTTTGAAGCACATAAACACATTAGTGGAGAAAACTTCCCTGTCCTCTACTTGTGGTTTACTATATGTTATTGATTAGCCAGACTTTAAGTGTGTGTATTGTACACATACATTAGTTTTACTGAAGATTTTGGAACCACGTATTTCAGAAGAGCACTAAACCCATTTTTAAAACTAACCCCCCAAATACTTGACATGCACTGGGGGTGGTATAGGATCTTTGACAGACAACTGCCTACCCCAACATCTGGCAGTTCAACTCCACAACCTGGTATTCCGTGAAACAGAAGTACTGGATCTCAAACTCCAGTCTGCAGATCAGTCTGGGTTGAATGCAATAGATTCATCAGGTGGTCTGCCTCCCAAATTCCTCTGCCAGATCTTTCTCACTGCCTCAACTCCTGTCCCTTTCAGGCAGCTAACTAAACCCAAGCTATTCTCAGTCTTGGTACCATACAGTGCAAGTCAGGTGGCCAAATCAGAACCAGGAGTCTTTGTTATTGCACCACAAAAATTAATCATTGGCTGAAAACTCTTTCTTTGAAGAATATGAGAGATAATATAAGTAATAGCTAACATTCAGAAACAACAATAATGAAAAGGTTTCAAGTGTGTTTAGCCACAGTGAGTCCACATAACTGTATCAAGTGCTATTGTGATCTCATACATTCAACTCAAAAAGTGCAAATTGGATTTTAAAAAAAACCTCATATCTTAACATGAAATTTTGTTAGACTGCCTTGTTTTCTGATGGTAATTGCCAATTATCAGTCAAGAGCATACTGATTACATCCCACTGACGCT
The DNA here is from genome assembly GCA_032468015.1 of Mimophis mahfalensis. Taxonomy (NCBI): domain Eukaryota; kingdom Metazoa; phylum Chordata; class Lepidosauria; order Squamata; genus Mimophis; species Mimophis mahfalensis. The sequence continues at coordinate 105,626 of JANHFR010002484.1, read as the reverse complement.
GATCTATTTTTTGCTGGCTAGAAACAGTTACTATTGAAAACATCCTCTATTTGAAATCAATTTATTTCACTGGTTATAGCATAGACATGTCTACCAGGAATCCTTCAGTGCTCTTGTGACATTCTCAGAGAAATGGATTGGAAAGCAAAAGCCAATTGGAAAGCAAAAATATTTGCTGCCAAGGGTGGAGTTGCATTACTCGTAACAAAAGTCTGCAAATGTACCAATACCTACAGATAAAAAGTTGAAAAGCCAATTGTCAAGTATGTAACAAAGGAAGAGTAGGCAGGATGAGCTATTGAGAAAATTCCCCCACTTCTCATAGAAAATCCACAGTGGGGAACTGGTATTCTTATCCCTGGAAACCCAGAAGTGATATTTGGTTTGGTTACTACCAGTATTTTGTGATATATGGTGTAGATTAGAAGAACTTACACTGTAGAGATAAGCACTTCTCAAGGCACTTCAAGCAAGGTACAAAGTTCACAGATTTATTTAAGAAAACGTATTGTCAAATTTAGGAATATGGTACATAATCTTAGAAAATTTGGTAGGTTTGTTCAGAAACAAACTCTTATCTTGGTGGTTTATTGTCAGCATTCTTTCTGTTATTCCCAAGTTTTTGCACCATCTCTTACAGCATTGCTTTCCAAATTTGACAACTTCAAGATGTGTGAGTTCCAATTTTCGGAATTCCCCAGGGTGGCTACTAGCTTGTCTGGTTTCAAAAAAATATTGCGTGGCTGGGGAACTCTGAAAGTTGAAGTCCGCAGATCTTAAAATTGCCCAGTTTGAAAAACACTATCTCGCAGTAGTAATGGAAGACCAGTACAGTGGAAACTCGGGTTGTGAATACTTCAGTTCACAACCAATTCGGGTTCCAACCCGAAAATTCAGCTGTGTTGGATTCTGATCCAAAACTCAGCTTGCGAACAAAAAATGGCACGGAAATCTTCCTTTCCGTGCCATTTTCACATCTGCGAATTGCCTGCGCATGCACAGATAATGTCGCTTCAGGGCGCAATCAATTTGGGTTGTGAATGCAATCCCAGAACGGATTGCGTTCACAACCCAAGGTTCCACTGTATGTATAAATAAAGGAGGGCATTGCTACACTTGTGAAAAAGCAATATTTGAATATGCAGGCCACACCCTGCATGTTTCAGAAAACAGTTGTTACTAAAAAACAAAAATAGTAGACCGTTCATTGCTAAAACAAATTGTGGCAGTTGTGAACTCGATCAAAATAGAGGGCTTTGTCTTTCCAGCAGGCTGTTCAAGGAACTGGGCAGTGAATACAAGATTCAGCTTTTCCATATAGAAATAGAGAGCTGTTTGTGAAAAAATGTCCTTACAAGAGTTTTTGAGTATAGGGAGTGATCAAAATATTTCTTGATGAAAATGATAAGGCTGGTAAAGACGTTCTGTTAAGTAGCTTACTGTACCTTAGCTACCTCATTTGTATGAATAGTCTTAACCTTTTGTCTTAGGGTCAAAACATCCCAATTTTTAACTCGAAGCATATGATTTCAGCTTTTCTTCACAAGTCTGAATTTTGGTGCAAATGGGTTGACCAACAAAAAATACTTCCACCTCAATTATTGATTATTTTTCAGTGGAAGAAATTAACCCAGTGTTACTAAGATCATTCCAAACATACTTCCATGATGAACACTGTTAATGAACACTGTTCAAGAACTGGACATGGTCAAAGAATTAATTAAGAATTCATTTGCTGCTGTTGCTCAGATTGCATCTTTCCAAACTTAAGTATCTGAGTGTAATATGCTATGAAAGTGGTCTTTGCAAGAAGTAGCTTCCAATATTGTCAAGAAGTGTTCAACATAGATGCCATACTTGCTGCCACTCCTGATGACTAAATCTGTAAGTTTGGGTTTACAATTTTGGTGAAGTTTTTAAAAAAGGATGCAGAATCTGAACTATGCCTTGAACTAATATCCTCTTATCCTGGTTATTATTTTTATAATATTTCGTACCAGTCTGACAATATAAGAACAGAAATAGCATCATCATGTTTTGGCCATTCATCTTGGTTGCTCTTCCTTGAACTCTTCTAGAGTCTCCATATTTTTTTGTATCACAGTGATAAAAGTTGGATGCAGTATTTCAGGTGTGGTCTTGGAAGTCTATTCCAACCTAGGCTATTGTAAAAGAGTCTTATGATGATAAAATTTGTTGTTGTTAGTTGTGAAATCATGCCTGACCCATCATGACCCCGTGAACAATGTTCCTCCAGGCCTTTCTTTCCTGGGGCTCCGGGAGCTCCCGGGAGTCCATTTAAGCTTGCACCGACTGCTTCAGTAATTCCATCCAACCACCTCATTCTCTGTTGTCCCTTTCTTCTTTTGCCTTCAAGCACTCCCAGCATTAGGGTCTTCTCCAGTGAGTCCTTCCTTCTCATAATGATAAAATAGAAAGGCTTAAATATCCCACATTTGAACATTGAAGGTTAAGCAAGGTAAAAACAAGATAAACTTCTGAATTCTTGATAGCAAGGCAAAATCAACCAGTGTTGCTGCCCTAGATGGCTTTATAATTATATTTTGATTAAACCTTCTGAGGAGTAGGTCATTGATTTTGCAAGGAAGAAATCTAGTATTATAGTTATATTATAGTATTATAGATTTCTCTAGATTTCAGTTCCCAAATAGATTATATAATCCTTGTTTTCGAACGTTTATTTTAACCAACAGTTAAAGGCTTTGGATTTTCTTCAAGGTAAAGAACTGATAACTGTTATGATGTTGGTCATTTGAGGCAGCTAACAAGCCTAGCAATTATTAACTTTAGCTCAGGCTTTCCTTCCCCCCCCCCCCCATTTCACTTTGCTCCACATTGAATTCTACTTTGCAGAATGTAGCAGCCTCTCCTGCCAAGATGTTCAGAATGAAGAGATTTATGCAGAGGTTCTGGATTCTTCTGCATGTGTGCCTGTCTACTATCATTGGTAAAATCTGCATGTTCTTCTTCCCAGGGACTGTGAAGAGCTATCTCCTGAAGCAGAGAGAAAAGAATGGCATGGGAGACAACCCAAAATTCATCTATGAAAATTGGGGTCCAACTTTCTTCAGCTTCTCCTACTTACTCTTTGTCTTGAAAGTCAAATGGAAAAGGCTGGAAGATGAAGCCTTTCAGGGCTGTCCTGCTCCTAATACCCACGTAGCAGATCTCAATGGGAAAATGCATCGCATTCTGGATTTCATGCAAGGTAAGTCAACATCAGGGTGATGCTTTTGGGAAATATGGCATTTGCTAATAACATAAGTGAAATAGAATTGCATTTTAAAATCAGGTCTATTTAATTCTGGTCTATTGATTAAACAGACAATTCATATTTTTTCTTGTAGTTGGAATTGACATAAAACATGTTAAAATAATTGGGGAAAACATTAAGGTGGCATTAGAATTGTTGAGCTGAGTAGTTTAATTCTGACGTATTAGCAGGAAATAATTTAACTTTATATATGTATGACTGACGCAGGCAAAATGAGTCTCATATGCTATTGTATATACTGTACCTAAAGTTACATATTACATATGAATATACAAGATTAGGCATACTGTATACATGTATCACTGGGTCCAAGGATACATATATTTAAATACATGTGTGCAATCTATGCCTCAGATTTTGTTTCTTAAAAACTATAACAAAAGCCTTCACAGGAAATAAACAGAGCATGATAAAGCTTGAATTAATCCAGATACATATTGCCAGCACAAACACAAACTGCACTTTGCCTCTTTCTTTAACATATTCATAAGTTATTGGCTTCTACTTCATAGTAACTAATTAACTGCACTGCTTTGGAAATTAAGATAAAGCTCAACTTTTATACAACTAGCACTGCACACTTATTCTGCATATTCAAATAGATGCCATAGGTAATTGAATCAAAATATTTTAGAGAAACAAAAATACATTTGATAGGAAATTGATAAAGGGTGATGTCAAGAACAGAGATAATTTTCTAATTTTGTTTTTGCTTAATGTGAAGCTACTAAGGTTTCTTCAACAAGTCCTAGCTTAGTTTTATTGTGTACACACTCATGGTTGTCATCACTTAGATCAAGAGAGATTGTACAGATACTCAAGTAAAAATCAGAACATTATACAATTCTATTGCAAGTACATAAGTGAAAAAACAAAAACAGCTAACCATATCATAAAATTCATTCAAACAGAGGCAATGTTGAAGAGATCATTTTAATTAGTGGATTTTTATTGGTGATGCCAATAAGGCTCTAAATCTTTGTTCTGCTTGGAATTATTGTTGGGTTTAGAAAAAATGGAAAAGGGACATTTTAAAATGAAATACATGCTGCTGAATACATGCAACATTCCTGCTGAATACATGCCAACATTTTTATACAACATGCAGATGCTGATTATGAAAAACAAAATATGTTGTTCTTTATCCCATAATACTTACTGAAAATTAGAATTGTAGCTTCATACAATATTCTTGGCAAAGTCATTCATGTGACATTATCAGGGTCTTAATAAAAGTTTCATGTGTTGGAATAAACAGGAGGCTTCTAGACCAATGTTTCTCAACCTCATCACCTTTAATATATGTGGATTTTAAGTCCCAGAATTCCTCAGTTAGACTGGGACCTTGCTTGAAATGGCACCAAATAAAAGTCTATTATTAAAGCATATTGCCCTTTCAAATCTCTCAAATCTTATATTAAGCAGCCACTAAATGTTAGGTGTCTCATATACACAAGAATGTGACCAGATTCTTGACATTACTGTATATGTAGCATTTTAATTGCAAATAATCCCAAATAAATATGAGAACTATAACAATCCTTATTCTCTCATCTTTACCCGTCAAGACTGATCTGTGTTTTCTTGCAGGTAACCGGCCTTTGGTCCTAACATTTGGAAGTTGTACCTGACCTTCATTCATATTCAGATTTGGCGAGTTTAATAAACTTGTTGAAGATTTCAAATCTGTAGCAGACTTTCTTGTAATCTACATTGAAGAAGCTCATGCCTCAGGTAAAGCAAGCATGCTAAAAATCTAGTACCTAGATTGTAAAGGATTGTATTCCAGGTTACCAATCTGGATGCATTTCTTCTTAAATATAAATCATAGAGTTTAATGGAGCAAGTTTAACATTATATGGCAGAAGAAGCTAAGTTAACTTGGAAAACAATCATAGGATATCTAATACTGTATGTATAATCTCCAAAAACAATCAATATTTGATTGTCTAAGTCAAATGTAATTTAAGAAAGGTTGCTGTTGAAGCCCAACAGCTAAGAGACAGCATCCTCACTGCTTTCTCTTGACACCTAACAACGTTTTATCTGCATGAATAGAAGCAAACATTTAATAAAATTCATAGAATCAAAGCTGTACTTTCACTGTGTATTTATCAGCCAGCAGCCTCTGGAAGATGATAAGACAATTGTAAAGACATTTAGGTATAGGCATGATAATAGCCCATGAGACTGATTTCATAGTTTTGTACTTCTGGAAGGAAAACAGGAATAGAAGTGGAGTTGTTACAATATAAACACCAAGAAGCTCTGGGCTCTTACATATCCCACCTCTATTACTAAATGTAAGGATGAATATATCCAGTATCAGTAGTCTAATTCTCGTTAGAATTATTCTTTATTTTAGATGGATTTAGATGAAGTATTCTTTATTTTAGACGGCTGGGCCTTTAAGAACAATATTGTCATTAAAAGTCACCGTACCCTCCAAGATCGTATAATGGCTGCACAGATGCTCCTAAAACAGCAACCCTTATGTCCAGTGGTTCTAGACACAATGGAAAACCTGAGCAGTAACAAATATGCAGCTCTGCCAGAGAGATTGTATGTGCTTCAAAAGGGGAAAGTTGTTTATAAGGTAAAAAAGAAAAGTTATTACATATTTATGTAAGGTGCAAGTTTGCAAAGATAAATATGTACAGTACTTGAAACCTTGTGGGAGAGTCAGGTTAGCTTTGTGGGGACTGCTATCTAGAGCTCTTTTTTCTAAAACAGGTAAAATGTTTTAAATATGTGTTGTTGTTATTATTATGCATATTTTCATGTAACATCTTATGTTTTGCTGTTAATTTTCCATAACTGAAAGAAAATAGTGGCATCTAATTAAATGTGAAAATGTAATCTTATCTATCCAATTCTGAAATAATTAGCATCCTATTATTCCTGCCACATGCTCATTTTCTTACACCATATGCTTTCATGAAAAGACTAACCTTTTTATCTATTTATTTTATAATTATTCATCTCTTTATATTACTTTACATCCCTTTATATTCCTGTCCTTAGAAATTAGTCACTGAATTTTTTTTTCCTTTTACAGGGTAAACCAGGACCTTGGAATTATTGCCCACAAGAAGTACGTGAATTTTTGGAACAACTTCACATGTAAAAGAACACCTCAAAGCAACCTATTTCTGAGCAGCACATACACTCCATTGCCCAACTACATTTTTAAAAAGTGTTTTTATCTATAAAGGGCTGTATTTATTTGGAAAGATAATGGTGAAAACCTTACATCATTAATATGCAGCAGTCATGAACTCTCAATTAAAAAATATCATAAGATCTACTTATTACATTTACCCCGGATTATCTGACAATACTAATCTCCATTCTTGTAATTGCCAGCAGTAGATACACAAACTGCTTTACGCATTTGAAAAGTATCTTTGTGGTGAAACTTTTAATGAAGCAAGCCATTCAATTGAAAGAGGATAACATGATGGGTTGCTTTATATATAACAGCTCCTAAATCGGGGGTGTCAAGCTCGTCGTCATGTCGTCATCACGTGACATTAGCATGACTTTTTTCCCCTTCGCTAAACCGAGGGTAGGTGTGGCCAGCATGTGATGCATCTGTTCCATGGGCCATGAGTTTGACACCCCTGCCCGAGATAGTCAAACAGAACAGTGATCTCTTCTTTAGTTACAGGAGGGCAACAGTGTGCATTTCTCAATTATATTTCTCCTATAGCAGCTGTGTTTGGAATTGTTAGTCTGTGGATCTGAACAGAAGCAGTCTTTGTATAGAATCAAATTTCTGGAGAACATTGCTGCAGAACCAGCTGACATCTGTAACAGACAAACATGCATGATTGTTTTCATGGAACTCCTAGCATGTGCAGATGCATTGGATCTTTTGAACCCAAGCCACTTAAGGACAGAAGCACAATCACATCCAGTTTTAAATATGTCTGCAAAGAAGAACTTTCTGAATGGAATAGTTGTAATCATTTTCTTACTTTTGTTTCTATTAATATTTGTTCATGATAGTCATAGTTTAAAACATAGAGAGCTATGACCTGATACAGAAAAAATATTTATAGAAACAAGATGCAATATTAAACTTGGTCCAAAAATCTTTGTTCAGCTTGAACTTGTTTTTTTTAAATATAGTATCATCTTATAATATAGATAAAATGATGGAATCGAACCTGGTGGTTTAAAAGGAAAGATTGTCCCAGACTAAATTAACTCTATTTCTTATCAGTTAATATGCACTGAATATATTGGGCAACATAACAGAGGGTTTCAGGAATGAACATTCTTGAGTATTGCTTTATTTCAGCTATAATATACTGTACATCATCATATAAATATTATCAGTTTAAATAATGTTCATTGTTGAAATTTTTTAACAAATTTCCATTGAAAAGTTTAAACACCAACTGCAGTTAGTGTACTTAAAGAGTCATTAATACCCGCTACATTTTAAAAATAGTTCAGTGTTTAATGTGTTATAATCTGAATATTGAATTTAACTTCCATGAGATAGTCCTTCTGCTATCACCCTATGAACTGACACAAAAGCATCAGAAGCAGATAAAATGATGATTCGAAGATACGTTGCTTGGATCTCAGGAAACTATCAAAGAGGAAAAAAAATATTAACAGCAATAAATTACAGGCATCATGTAATGAAATACAGTAGTTTAAAATACCATTAATTCCCATAAGAATGTTTCAGTGTAAGCAAATGAACATATTCAGTGCATTTAAACATTTGCTATTAAACGTTGAAAATGGAATATATGAAGTACTACATTACTGTGACTTTATAAAATATTATTGTATTCTGATTTTCCAGCCATGATTTGCTGGCAGATGTTTTGGATACTTTAAAAGTTTGTTAGGGACAGAATGTCCCTACATTATTACCATTTTGCTTGACATTTATCGATAGAAAATGGTCAGCCTTAGAGAATGAATAACTACATATCTTGAAGTTAAATATTTGTACGTAATTGCAACTACTGTTCCCTATTTACACACAAATCTAAAATTACAATAACATCCAAAATGCTAAGATGTCAACATTCATGAGTGCATCTTAACAGTTCTATACATAATACAGTACAGAGCCTTCAATATTTAGGGGAAAAAAACATGTAACCATAGTTCTACTAGCACAGTGGAACTTGCTTCTCAGTAAATATGCTTAGATGTACACTATGTAAATAAGTAACTAATTAATGTAAGCAAGCTTTTAAAAACATTTCTCAATATTCGCTAGCATTAACTCAGTCATTTCAGATATGTGGGATTGGCTACTATTTGTGTGTTTTAGTTTTTCATGCAGATCATACCATAATAATAATTTTAAACAATCCCTCAAGATGAGCTCAACTCCTGGTAAAAACAGGAACACATAATTTTATTTCCAGCAATATGGAAGTGGTTTGCTGTTCTGCCCATTTGTTCAGTTTTAAGTTACCTGACCAGTGTATGGTCCTTGTAGTTCTTGGAATTCTTCCATCTTAGAACATGTTTAACCATGTTTAGGATTATCCAGGGTTGCTTAACTGCTGCCAATTGATAATGGGATTACACAATAGTGTACACATAAAAATATTCTTCAGATTTTTCTGAAACTCTTCTTCATATTACAATGTAAATCTAATAAATATTTTCAAACTTCTATTTTTTTAAAATGTAATTGTTTACTCAAGTTAAAAACCAATTATATTTTATATTGTATTAATACTAAATGAAGGATACTTACAGAAAAATCTTCTGTTTGTAGTTCCCCATCTTTACACTGCAGCTCTGAAAACAAAAATGATGTGATTAAACTGTAGAAAATAATTAAAATATACACATAAAATATAAATCTTATATGTTTACTGGAACTAGTACTTAAGCCAGTTAAAAAATCAAAAGTTAACTAATCCAACCTCTAACAATTTATCCATATCTTGATGTTAGTCTTTAGTTTGATCATGACCAACATAAAACAAAAGCAGTCAAAGAATTACAGGAAAATGTGATATTTATATTATATATATATATATAAAATATTGGGCAAAATATTAGCAATATTAAAACTCTGAGCCTAAATTCATCAGAATTTAATATTAAAATGTTATTTAAAACTAAAACTTTAACCCTAAAATGAAAATATGAAGTAAAATAATCTCCAGAACTGCAACTCTTGAGTTAGTATTGGTAATACTACAATTTTAAATTAAAACAGCTACGTGTGTGGCATATACCGGTAAACAACAACAGAATAATTTATTTAATTATTAATCACTGTTTTTATTTTAGTCAGCAAGTAACAATCATTATGAGATGTTGGAAGTAATAAAAGTAAAGGTTTCCCCTGCCCAGTCGAGGCCGACACTATGAGGTGTGCTCAACCCCATTTCCTACCCAAGGAAGCCAGTGTTGTCCAAAAACAATTCCATAGTCATGTGGCCAGCATGACTATATGCTGAGGCGAACAGAACATTGTTACCTTCCTACTAAAGTGGTACCTATTTTCCTACTTGCATTTGCATGCCTTTAAACTGCTAGGTGGGCAGGAACTGGGCAAGAATGGAAGCTGTCATCTCATACATGGGTCTCGAACTGCCAACCTTCCATCAACAAGTCCAGCATTTTAACTCCTAGGCCACAGTGCCCCTATGTTAGAAGTAATACCATGTAACAATATGGAGAGAGAGATGGAATCTCATTGGGCAAATAAAAGAAGGTGAGAAATACAAAAGATAGCAATAGCACTTAAGACTTATATGCCGCTTCACAGTGCTTTACAGCCCTCTCTAAGCAGTTTAGAGTCATCATATTGTCCCCAGCAATCTGGGTCCTCATTTTACCCACTTCGGAAGGATGGAAGGCTGAATCAATTTTGTGAGATTTGAACTGCCAAATTGCAGGCAGCCAGCAGTCAGCACAAGTAGCCTGCAATACTGCACTCTAACCACCATTTGTTCAGGATCTTTTACTATCTGAAGATTTATTTATTATTATTTATTAATCGAATTTATATGCCGCCTCTCTCCCGAAGGACTCGGGGCGGCTTACATATTAAAAAAGCCAA
>JANHFR010002484.1:0-10665 GCA_032468015.1 Mimophis mahfalensis | reverse complement strand
CAAGGCAGAGGCCAGTTTTTCAGATAAATCTCTGCTTCTTTCATCATGTTTTCCAACTATTCCAGGCAGCGGACATTTCTACAGCAGCATTGACCCGAGTATAAGCCGAGGGTGACTTTTTCAGCCCATTTTGGGGGCTGAAAAACTTGGCTTATACTCGAGTATGTACGGTAATTGGTGGGCAGCAAAATGTTGCTGTTGTTGTTTTTAAAAGCCTCACCAAGTTTACATGTCTCTGTGTATGTCTTTTCAGTCAAACTATTGAACTTAGAAAGAAGCATCGCAAATTCTCCATCAAATCTGGGCCCAGAGAAATTGGGTGGCAGTTTATCCAAATTTCTCCAGAGGAAGGAGAACATAAAAAATTTGTCCAAGGTAGGGTTGCCCCTTAAACTGTAGCAATGACAGTTTTGAAAATTCCTACATGATAGGAATTCCCCCCTCATGATTTCCTTTGGATTTAACTGATATGTGAGAAGCTAGCAGGAGAAGCTAACATTCCTAGAAGGAGAGGAAGGAGGAAGGACATTGATACATATCTCTTCTTGGATAAATAATAAGTAAAAGAGCACAAGAATACTAATGTTTCTCCAAAATTATTTGCATCTTTGAAGGGATATCTAAAAAAATATTTCTACTAAACTGAATGAGAGGTAGTATAAAGAAATACATATAGTACAGTGCTTCCCAAGCATTACGCCAAACATGTAGCCTCCATAGTCATTTCAGTTGCTCAGGTAGTTTTAATATCTTCTGTTCATGGTCCAAACTCAATACCTACAGTATCGGGCTGTTTTGTGCATCCTGTGCTCCAGTTATATTTTTAGAAAGCTGACATCATCAAAAAGTCTCCCACACTATAGGTAAAGGTAGGGGTTCCCCTCACACATATGTGCTAGTCGTTCCCAACTCTAGGGGGCGGTGCTCATCTCTGTTTTAAAGTTGAAGAGCCAGCACTGTCCAAAGACGACTCTGTGGTCATGTGGCCAACATGACTAAGTGCCGCAGGTGCACAGAAACACTGTTACCTTCCCACCATAGGTGGTCCCTATTTTTCTACTTGCGTTTTTACATGCTTTCAAACTGCTAGATTGGCAGAAGCTGAGACAAATAATAGGAGCTCACTCTGTTACACAGTGCGCGGGATTCAAACCGCTAAACTGCTGACCTTTCTGATCAACAAGCTCAGCACCTTAGCCACTGAGTCACCATGTCCCTTTTATATCTTGTACTATAGATCTTGCTATATTGGAAAACCCAGTGTTCATTACTTCAACATTTAAAGTACAAATGTTATCTGTTTCCATTTCTGTTCTATGTGTGCCAAGGCCTAAAGACAGCCCTTTTAAAAAAAACAAACTTGATTTTAAAAGAAGTTATATGAAAGAACAGAAATATTATATTGGTATTTAATTACCCTAAGTATCTAACAATTATATCAATGCCTATTACATAAAGTTTTTTTTTCAAACAATGGGATACATTATGAAAAATTGGTAGTAGGTGGAACTAAAGTAGACAAAATGAAACAAAAGATGGATGCTTTATCCAGATAATCCTTGTTCAGTGACTGCCATTATAACGGTGATGAAAAAATAATTTTACAAGCAATCCTTGCATTTATAACCTATGCAGGTCTATAAAGCAATGAAAAGTTGAACTAAGATTATAAGCATTGTCCTAGTATTATTTAGTGACTGTTTTGTCTCATAACCAAGTTGCCAATCCAAATTGTGGTCACTGAACAAAGACTATCAGTATTAAAATCATTATTGTAATTAGTAATTTCTAGATTAATTTAGGCTCCTTTCTCTTGCCTCTACATACAGGTAGTCCTCAACTTATGACCACAATTGAGCACAAAATTTCTATTGTTAAGTGGGATGTTTGTTAAGCGAGCTTTGCCCCATTTTAAAACCTTTCATGTTAAGTGAATCACTACAGTTGATAGTTTAGTAAACTGGTTGTTAGGTGAATTTGGCTTTTCCATTGACTTTGCTTGTCAGAAAGTCACAAAAGGTGATCACATGACCTTGGGACACAGCAATGGCCATAAATATGAACAAGTTGCCAAGCATCTGAATTTTGATCACATGATTGTGGGGATGCTGCAAAGGTCATTACTGTGAAAAATGGTCATAAACCACTTTTTTTTATTGCTGTTGTAAACTTTGAACGGTCATTAAATGAACTGTTATAAGTCAAGGGCTGTATTTATATATATATATTAAAATAATTAATCAGTGGTACAACTTCCCTCCAGATGTTGTGAATGCTCCAACACTGGAAGTTTTTAAAAAGAGATTGTTAAAAAGAGATTGGTCTGAAATGGTAGGGCCTTCTGCTATCTACATCATAGATAAGGGAATAGTTTTGCACAGAGATGAACAATTGTATGGAGGAGTTTTATATAACTGGCAGCAACAATGTAATCAGATCATCCATTTAAAGTCTAAATTTTCAGGACCAAGAAGACAGTCAGACATAGAAGTATGTCTAGAATTTGTCTAAAATGTATTTTGGTGGAGATTTTTCCAGTTGTGGTCTCTGTTTTTGCTGCAGTGTTGAAAACTGGTAACCACAAGAAGGCCAATGAAGAATCCCGAAAGTGTAATCAGGTTGAATTTCACATGATGATCTGAACTAAACAACTAAATTTTTGGCTCACCAATGTTTCTACAGATTAACACCGCTGCCGGAGAGATTGTACATATTGAGCAGCTCCATTTATATTGAAGCAGTGCTTGGAAAATTTTATTTCCCTTTGGGATTGGAGTTCATTCTTCACCACATTGTGAGAAATCATGGAATAATTTCAGTTGGTGACCATACCCCTAGCACCAGTTTAAATTCCTCAGTGTTGTAAAAACAAAGGTGCATTTCTAACCTGTTCACTTTGGGGATAGAGGGCCCAGGACAAAAGAACAGTTAATGCTGAATGATGCCTTCTGCAAACACATAGCAGATGGGTCTCAGCCCGATCCCTTATGAGTACAGAGGAAAGAAATTAGTACATATTCCAGGACCTCACAGTTTAGCTAGAAGAAAAATTTAGAAAAATGCATCTATGGTTTGAGATGATGCCATTGATGTATGTTTGTGGAATAATGATTAAACATAATTCTTATGCATAAATAAGGTACAAATCCTGTGTTACATACTGGGCATTTTTAACACCCTCAAAATACTAAGTCTGATATATGTGTGGATGTAAAATTAGAACAGAAAAGTAACTGGCAAAGAAAGTAGATGGTCCTGAATACCTCAACCCAATTCTAAATTGGTTAGAAAAATAAAACAACTCAAATAATGAGCTTGTCTGCATTTATGCTGAACATCTCTGGAACTGCTCTTGTGCCATAAAGCTGGACATTCTGCTGGTGTAGAAAAAAATCCCCATTAATAACACAATTTTAATAGAATTCTACAGTAAAGATAAAAGTGTATATGATCAGCAAAATCAAAAATGCTATAAAGATGCAGTTCCTAGAACAGTCAAGAAGGAGCTGAGGCAACAGGAGCCATGTAGAGTTTGGTTGAAGATGCAGAAAAAAAAATCAAACTAGAACATTCAGAATGATACTGTACCTTCAGCAGGTTCTAATTCAAACTGGAACTGTCTGGTACATTTAAGAGCTTTTTTATAGATACCAATGGGAAAAAAACCAAAGTTGGCTGACACTTAAACTTATACACTGTATGAATTAGTTACTGTGGATTTCATTATTCAGGAAAAGCTAATTTCCACATAGTAGCATTCTAGAACCTTTGTGAGCTAATTATCTTCAAACCATTTTGCTTTTCTTTTGATCATCTCATTTTTATTTTATTCCACATAGTTTATCCAATAATAGATCTTACCTCCAAAATATGCTACTGAGAAACCTCGGTTGGCTGTATTTCTGTCAGTGTGAAGGACCAGCAGCAAGTTGTTTCTACTGGATGTAATTGGAGATAGCATTTCTCTCCCACACCACTTTCCAAGTAGAGATGCCTTCTCAGTACCTCCATCAAACACAGCCAAATGGTCATAATCACAACCATCTGTCAGGCTGTTCCGTCCCTCGAGATCCAGGTCCAGGAAAAAGACTTTGATTCGATAACCGAGTGGCAGCTGGATGGTCCACCTACACTTGATATTATTGGGGTAAGAGTGTGGATATTGAGGACTGGAGAAATTTCCTTTGACAGCGGTATATACCTCCTGACAGGCACCTGGTTGCAAGGGAAAAACAAATGAAATACAAAGGCAAGCAACACAAACATTTGTTTTATTGTGTAGGACATCCTAGAAAATTTTTCTTCAAACTTCTTCCTTTACTTCAATGCATTTTTAAATACTTTTCAGTCTACTCAGGCTTGATTCGAAACTATGATACAAGGGATACAAATAATAAACCATTACATTGGTGACTTAACCTAAAATATCTAGAACTGGAAAAGTGGACCACTGTGAGTACCGGTAAGTGATAGCAGGAGGCAGCTATCTAAGCCTATCGTTGTCAGAAACCAATGTCAGGAGACTATTATGCACTGCAGTTTGGTCTAACATTGTCAGCCATTCAAGACAAACCAGATTAGGAAACCAAAGTCAGGCATGCTAATACTTGCAAGTCTGAAGGCGTCTTCTGCCCCCATCTTATCTTCGTGTTAATTAGGGAAGGTCTTGTCTGAGACTCAGGTTATAGTTTGGCTTGGATTCAGATTTCTTTTATCTAACTATCCCAGAGATGCTTTTTTAAAAGGCAAGTGGACTTTCTTGGGGTTTTTTTCTTTGAAAATATTTCACTTCTCACCCAAGAAGCTTCTTCAGTTCTTCAGGGATGGGATATTTTTCAATTTCATGCTTTCTCACCACCATCCCTATCCAAATGCTTTTCTTCAGCCCATCTCATAATTTTTATGCTCCTGGGATTTTTACTCATATTTTTCGTGGTCAAGATATCTTCTGAATATGTGCCACAAATCCTAAACTAGTCTAAAGCTTAGGTTCTCCAGGATATAGTAAATAATGTGGCAGTACACTAAAAAAAAATATTCAGCGTACTAAAACTTTATCAGTTGTAAATAAATAGTGTTAACGTCATGTTGCCTTACATTGAGGGAGTCCTTCTATTAAGAACACACAGAAGGTTAAAGATTCATTAGGAAGGCTGGAAAACTTTGAATAAATGAGTTTCACTTTATTTGTTGACTTTAGAAGAAGGAAGCTCTCTTGTAGTGTAGGCAAAATCTCATATTCTGGGCAAAGAATAGTGGATATCTATCATTGGACTCAATTAAATCTTTATTTTGGGCATAGAGCAGCATAAGGAAAATGAGATAGTTTTTAAAAAGCTAAAAACTAAAAAAGGTTACACAAGGTTTAAAAAAACCCATTTAAAAATACATTTTAAAAAGTATGTATGTGTACACGCGCGCGCGCACGCACACACACGCACACACACACAATTAGCTGATAACCCAGCTTCGCCTGGGTATTTATGACAATTCTGCAGCCTATAATCCCCAGCATTCTTTGCCCAATTTACATGTCTTGCCTCCTCTATTGGCTGGAGAGCCTCCAATTTGCATGCCTTGCCTGGTAACCCTCTGCACATATGCAGTAGAGCTTGCAAGTGAAATGTCCATGAGACACTGAAATGTCCACTTCGCCCCCCTTTTTTGGGGGAAAGACCCCTTAAAGTCTTTTGTGACCCCGCCCCCCAGGGCTGATCTCGCAACACCAAGGTATGTATGTGCCAAGTTTGGGTGAGATTGGTTGCTCTGTGTAGGAGCGTATAGAGCACATACACACACACACACACACGCCTTATCTCACTTCTGAGATATATATGTGTGTGTATGTATGTGTGTGTATGTGTGTGTGTGTGTATTTATATTTTTATTTATTTATAAATAAAATATATAAATTTATATGTATGTATGTGTGTGTATATAACACACAAGGTTATATATAATCTTCTTGGAAAATAGCGCCAAATAATCTTTTTAGACTTTTGGAAATATATATAATTTTCTAAAAATATTATTTGGTGTTATTTTCCAAGAAGATTCCAAAAATCATTTCATCATTTTGTATCATAATACTGATTTGTGATAAATATTAATCTTTGTGCCATACCTGAAAAGAAATATGCCTTGAAGCCTTTGTTAGCAATGTTAAAATCTGATCTGAATACAACTAACAGTTCGTGTGCGGAAGATACCACCTCTGGAGGTTTTGTGTTTCCACAGTAGTAACTGAGAAGTGTATCTTCCATTGTGGGCCCATCAAAGATGGCAACGTAGTCAAAATTACACTGCTCACTGTGTTCCATCTGGAAGTCAACAAAACTCAGTTTGATGACAGAATTGGACGTTCCCTGGATGACCCAGTGGCACTCAGCATTGTTGGGATAATTCTCGGGGTAATCAGGGCTTGTGATTGATCCAGACAATCCTGTGAGCACACCCCCACAAACATCTGGAAGCAAGAAAGTACAATGTGTATTAAAATATGACAGAGGGAAACAGGGCTGGGTTTTTACCGGTTTGGCCCGGTTCAGGCAAAACGGTAGTTCTGTTTGGGCCAGTTTGGGTGAACCAGTTTGGTTGCCGACGATGTAAGCCCTCCCCCAGCCCGAACACTATTCTGACATTTATTTCCTGCTTTTCAAATACAGCAGATTGGCGTGGCAGTGCGGATTGCCGTGCCTCAGCTGTTTTTCGGCAGAGTGCCTGCAGGAAAAGGTCAGTATTTGCCACATTTTTAAATGGAACACACACATGCGTGTGTAAAGTGCATGCAAAGCGAACCGGCTGTTAGACTGGTTGAAACCCACCCTGGATAGAAATAAGGAAAGTTCCTACATGGACCCCAGGTGCATTCATCTGCACCACAGAAAATAATCCTAACCAGGCAAGGTAACACTGGAGGAATAAGGAGGGAAGTAATAAACAGGAATAGTATGCATTTGCATGTATGTATAAAAATATAAGTATTTGAGGCTGAATATGATAAATAAAATTAGTGAGAGGCAGGGATCAGAAGCCAGATAATTGTCCAGATTATGGCTGAATAAAAGAGATTATATGTAGCTCAGGGTGGAATTTACTCTTAGTAACCCCAAATGGAGCCTAAAATAATTTCCTATTTTCAGATTGTTTACTCTGGAGTAGTCATATTGAAATCAATAATCTTTCTGCCTCACTAATGGCTTGGAGTTTCAATTTTGTTGGATCATTTCTGCTTTCAATTACAGCAAGTCAATAAGGAAGAAGCAATAAAACTACGGTGGGAGGGAGAGCAGGATAAACCCTGAAACCGTTTCCTGCTGCTGTTGGCCCCTGAGTGGGGGGGGGGGGGAATCCAGTGTTTGATTTCTGGATCTTTTGGGTAAATGTTCATGAAACACCTTTGAGAAAAATGAATGGATATATTTGTGTGTTTGTGTGCACACGCCTGCACTCTTGAGTGCACTACTTTAAAAAATACCATAAAGACTTTGCATTTTGCATTATACTATCTGATGATCCCACGATGCCATTTTTAAAGCTTTAATATAGAATGGTAACTGCTTTTGAGGGAAGTTTGAGCAAGGTTTTTAAAGCAGTTTGAACTCCAGAAATGACTGGCAAGTTCCAGAAACAGCTCCTGTTCAGCTATAAAACTGCTGATGTGATTTTTGCCATTTTGCCAGTTTCATGCTAGGGTGAAGATTTCAGAGTGGGCTTGCTGCCTGAGCAGTTCAAACTAGCTAATACACATCATGAAACTTTAATAAAATGTCATGTTACATTTATTTATTAAATTATATCCTGCCCTTTATTCAAGAGCTCATCATTCTCTTTATGCCCCAACTGTTCTATAGAGTCGGTTGAGCTGAGAGAGACTGGTTCAAAGACACCCAGAGAGCTTCTGTGACTGAGGGTGGATTTGAACTTGGTCCTCTCGAGTCCAACATTTAACTTGTGAACAACACTGGCAGAGAATGAACGGTACTTAAATGGATATTCTGAAATGTATGGCACATGCGGCATTAATATTCTTACTTACAGACTCTTTAAGACTTATATGTGGCATTAATATTCTTACACACAGACTCTTTAAGAGAGTTATTTCTAGAATTCAGAGGAAAAATAGAAAAATTCTAATGTATTTGTATCCCACTTTTATTATTTTTACAAATGACTCAAGGAGGTGAACATATCCAGCATGCCCCTCTCCCTTATTTCCCCCATAACAACAACTTTGTGAGGTGGGTTGGGCTGGAACAGAGTAACTGGCCCAGCTGGCTTTCATGGTTAAGACAGGATTTGAACTCTTAGTCTCCCACTTTCTACCTTGGTGCCTTAACCACTAGATAAACTGGCTTGGAATAATTTAGACTTCTTAAGTTATCTCTAACCTCCATAAAGATGAAGGGAATACACTGCTTAATTACATGTTGATTTCAGGAAAAATATAACTATCTAAGTCTGAAAAAGATTGCAGGCTGCTTTCTAGATGCTTCTGGTAGTTTCTCCAAAGGTCGTAGGAAAAGAACAAACTGCATTCATTATTAAACTGAAAATCAACTCTATTTAAAGCTAATTAAGAGATATTTTCTTGAAATATCGAATATTAGTTTATTGCATCTGGAACCATGGGAAGTTGCACCTTTTCTACAAGAGAAACTGAAAGTACCAACCAACCAAAAGAATTACATGCATTAGGCCATAGCATGCTTTAACAACCACTGAATGAATTATAGAGGTCAGGTTTAGATAAGACTTTAAGCATAACCTGTGGTTTCCAGAGCACGCTGGCCAAGTTCACACATCACATAAAGTCAGAATTAAACTAACTGCATTATGTCTTAGAGATGTGTGTGTCAAATGCTGGGTTTACACACCCCTCTAAGCATTGATGTAGTTTACTTGGTTTAGGCTTATTAAGATCCACGAACAGTCAGAAAATCAGTTTGTACATTGTCTATCCTGCTTTATCATTGCAAAAATTCCAGTTTGGCTTTCACATATTGCCTGAAATTACTTAATCTCATCCTTCATAGAAACTCAAGCACCCAATACCAGCAAAATGATACTGTTTGGTTTCTACAATACTACTGTGTGATATAGTAACACTTAGGAGAAATCCAGGTGAAAATAATTCTGACCTTTTTGGTAAACTGCTGAGAATCCTTGACTGGCCACATGGTTATCTGAGTGGAATATTAGAGTCATGATATTCCAGGATGAGGTAAATGGTGGAGGAAAACTTGTGCCACAAAATTTACCAAGCAGATTTCCTTGGTCTTCAGAAACCCCATTAAAGATCTTGATGTAATCAAATTCGCAGTTATCATGATATTCCAGGTCAAAATGTTGAAAAGTGAGCAGTACAGAGGATCCTTCTGTTACCACTATGAGCCACGTGCAATCTGTATCATACGGATAAAGTCCTGGGAAATTTGGGCTTGAAATATTGCCGTATGGTGCTGACAGAAGTCCACCACATTTAATGCCTACAGAAAATATCAACATTTGAAGAATAACAGATTAGCAACTAGAATAGCCCACATTCAGGATGTTGTCCTGTCTTGTTCTAAAACAATGGTTCTCAACCCACCCTTTAATACAGTTCCTCATGTTGTGGTGACCCCCAATCATAAAATTATTTTCACATACGCCTGTATTTGTATTGAAATATGTTTTCTGGTGGTCTTAGGCAACCCCTGTGAAAGGGTCGTTCGACCCCCAACGGGGTCCCGACCCACAGGTTGAGAACCACTCTTCTAAAAGCTTGTTAAAATGCCTGCATCAACTGATATTCCCAAATAGTTTTTCCCCTCCCAAACTAACCAGCCTGATCCTGATTATTAAGCATCAGGATAAAACATGAATTTGTAATTAGTTAGTTCCCTTTTAGAACATGCAGACCAGTGATAGATCAATTTTTGAGGACTGAGGCTACCCTTTTTTTTGCCTGTTTAAAATAAAGGCATGATGTCTCCAAAGTGGGCTAAAATGGACTAATGTTTGATGTTTTTAAACTGTTCTGGTGCAAACCTGCGCAGAATGAGCCTTTAGTCATTCCACTCATTATAAAAAAGAATATACTGTATGACCTGATCTTATTAGAGAATCCGGAGCTGTAAAACGGAGCCTTAAATAACAAATGGAGATTATGCATAATAGGTTATATTGCTTACAAATATCTTTTTAATGCATATCTAACACTCATTTGACCATTAAAAAAAAGATTTTTGTACCCCATCTTTTTATTTTTACAAATAATTCAAAGTAGCAAACATATCCAATATTCCTTCCTCCTCCAATTTCTCCCACATTCACTACCCTGTGAGGTGAGTTGGGCTGAAAGAGAGTGACTCAAAGTTATTTTTACTCATTGAAGTCAATTTACTCATGTTAAATCAGTCTTGGGAATAGTTTTGATATATATCCAAATAAATGACTAAAGATACTAAACATGCCATAGTGTAATCAGGGGTGGGCTCCAAAAATGTTAGCAACTAGTTCTCTGCCTGGTTGCTGGGTAGCTGTGGCCATGGTGGGCGTGGACTAGTCAGCCTCCTGCACCACGGTGAAGAGGCCATTTTTGCCACGGTATCATCAGTACGCTGATGATACCCAACTTTTTATCTCCACCCCGAACCAACCCAGTGATGCCCTTGATGTGAT
>JANHFR010002483.1:341509-353347 GCA_032468015.1 Mimophis mahfalensis | reverse complement strand
TCCTTTCCTTTCCTTTCCTTTCCTTTCCTTTCCTTTCCTTTCCTTTCCTTTCCTTTCCTTTCCTTTCCCTTTCCCTTCCCCTTCCCCTTCCCCTTCTTCCCTCCCCTCCCCTCCTCTGATTTTATTGTCCCTAGCATAACACCCAGCAGTTTGTCAATAACATTTACTGTATCTAATATTTATGGCAGCTCTGAATAATGATAGATTTACAGAGCATAGTTCAACCTATGCATCTGGCCCTCTTATTTCGTCGCAATTTCTGCCAGGTTGGCCTCCTAAGCTTCTGGAACTCTTGTACATTTTTATTAAAGTAGCAGGTAATCTATTTGGCAAGAAAACATCTTCAGGATTGCTAACATTTTGCCAAACCTATTGATTTTCTGTCTTGTAACTTTACATAAAGTGGCTTGGATGGAAAGTAAGACCTGCTTGTAGCACAAAGCTTGACAAAAGTTTCCATTCTCAGTCCTCTCAGAAGAATTGGCACATATTGTTATTTTTTTTTGTTTGGCTGAAGGAAGTAGGAAGGTAATCACTATACTTCCAATTTACAACTTTCCAGTTCTTACTTTGAAGAAAAATAAAGAAAACTTCTTTCTTTACTTTCACAGCTGGTTACATTTCTGTAACTATTTTCAGTGAAGTGTCTTTCTTTTCCCAAATTCACTTAAACTCACTAGTTAGACAGCACTGCACGGGGAAAAATCACTAAGCTCAGCAGGAAAGGTGGTGCAAACGTCCAAACAAGCTAAAAGAATGTTAATTATATATATTTCATCTGCTGGGTAATAAGAAAAATATTGATAAATCAATAAAAATACAGAGAAGGGAATTTCTCCTGATTGTCCACCTCAGTGAAAAGAAACCATCACAAAGCCCTAAAAAGCCAGGAAGGTTCAAATATTGGATAAATCATTTTTGTAGAAGCTTAACCAATTATTTGTAGCAATCTAACCAAAAATAGCTGTACAGGTTGCAACACAATATAATTGGAAAGTATGAAATTTAAACAATATATTGTATCTCCCACTGCTTTTTATAAAAAATATTATATAGTCTCATTTAAAAATATGCACTGCAACATTTAAAACATTTCATGGATTTTATTTTGTTTTTGCAGAGACTTTTTACATCTGTACTGAACTCTCAGTAACTGTTAGTTTACATATCAAGCTAAAATGTTTCATCAACTGTAGGAATATTGTAAGTACCAGAATGGCCTCTGTGGGGCATAGTTTGCAAGCCTGGGGGATTTCCAGATGGCCTCTCGATGTTCCTATGATCTCATCCTTTTCCCATGAGAAAGTTGTCTTGAGAAACGCTGTGTTATCTAAGGTGGGCCCCTCATATCTATGGTTGTCAGTACGACGGAAACTTTTCCCAGGCTTGGATGATACCTCTATGTATGAAGTAATGTTATACTGTGTAACACCTTTTTCATTGACTCAATAAAGTGGGAGGAGCCAGAGAGTGAAACTTTCTTCACTATACTTCATCTTGTCTTCATCTTGGATCTTCACTTCACTTCACTTTACTTCTGGCCTTTTACTTTAGTTCATCTCTTTGCTCTGCTCTTGCTCCTCTATCTTTGGTCCACCATCTTTGGGCCATCACTATGCTTCTATGCTCTCCTCCCTGGAAATAGCTGTCTGCTCAATCATTCTGTATATACAGCAATCAACAGGTTAATCATTTCAGCCTACAAAAGGGACGTTTGCTTCTACAAATGGTTTTTCATCAAGATTAAAAGAAAAATTTTTTTCACTCATTTCTCCTTCCACCTACATATACTATATTCTACATCTGTGTATCAAGTGGCAAGAAATTGTGATAATTAGAATCTAACATTTCACTGATCAATTCATATCAATTAGTACAGAATATTTCTGACCCAGTGAAGTTGTATTTTGAAGTTCTGAAAAGGTTTGCTGAGCCTTTTTGCAAAAAGTGTCAGCAACTGAGCCTCAGTGGCGCAGCAGACTAAAAGTGCTGTTAAGTAGCACTTAGCTACCAGCTGCCTGCAATTAAGGCGAGTTCAAATCTCACCAGGCTCAAGGTTACTCAGCCTTCCAGCCTTCCAAACTAGGTAAACTGGGGGCATTAAGCTGACTTTGTAAAACACCACTGGGGTGGGGGCGACTGCCCTAATAAGCAGGTATATACAAAGGATGAAGGCTAATGTTTCAAGAGGTTGTAAGCTGCCCTGAGTCTCTGGAGAAGGGTGGCATATAAATGGAATTAAAAAAAAAAAAAGGCTACTTGTTGTAATTGTCCCTTCACAAAAGTTTTTATTTGCTAAAATACTACCTCCCACTCATGCCTCCTGATAAAAAGCACTTTTTTTTCTATTCTTATTTAAGTTTGCCCTTTTCTTGGGCATACTTGCAAACAGAGAACCATCCATCATTTTTATTTCCTAAGAAACCTCATGAAGTCTGTTTGGGGACCTGAAAGCATTAATGGAAATTACTGCTTTTCAATATGTCAGCTTCCTTTTCTTTCAATTTCACAGAAAAGTTGACAGAACAGAAAAGCAACTGAATATAGTGTTATTCTATAAGGATGTAGAATAACAGAACTTCAATTGCCATCTTCTACACACCACACTAGTCCTTGGCTCCACAGTAGATCTGTCTGTGGGTAACTCAGTGGAATAGGGTTGCTATTAGTTCATGTGGTATCCTTTGCATTTATCAATCTGAGATGAAGGATAGAGTAGCAATAGCAATAGTACTTAGACTTATATACCGCTTCACAGTGCTTTACAGCCCTATCTAAGCGGTTTACAAAGTCAGCATATTGCCCCCAACAATCTGGGCCCTTATTTTACCAACCTTGGAGGGTGGAAGGCTGAGTCAATCTTGAGCCAGTGAGAATTGAATTGCTGGCAGTTGGCAGAATTAACCTGTAATACTGCATTCTAACCAACACAACTCTTATCCCAAGTCCAAGAAACTTCTAAACATAGTACAGTACTCTTCTTTGGATACAGTTTCCTCCTAAAAATGAAGGCCACTAGCTTATTAAAAGAAGTTAGTATCACACAACCCCTTTGGGATTTTCAAATACTGTAGAATTTATTAGTTTTGTTTTATTTTATAGCAATAAATAACTGGTCTAGTTGTTAAAACATTGGCTTAAGATCAGGGAGAAGGGTATCCAAATTCTAGTACAGAAATCATTTGGATGACTTTGAGCCGATCACTCTCAGCCCTAGGAAAAGGGTAATGATAATCCACTCTCAAAAACGATGCCAAGAAAAATTCAGGGACTAGTCTTGGCAACTGTCAAGAGTCAAGATACAAAGGAAATAAATCAGAGAGAGAGAGAACCCTATTTTTTGAGTGGTGAAGCATTCCCTCAAGTAAATTGGCATCAAAATAGATCTTCTTATATAGAATTCATCTATAAATAGGCACTTCCTAAGAAGACAATTCACTGAGAAACTAACTGAATTAACTGTTTCTTTACAGTTCATATTTAACATATTGGTGCTAAAAGCATGTACATTGTTCATGTGAAGGATGAATTATTCTGAAATCTGGTGATCTCATAAACAAAATATACATCAGCATTCTCTACCCTGAATACTTTGCTGATTTACATTATTAGATCTAGCAGCCAGCCCTAAAGTTAAAAAGATATATGTTTGTAGTCTTAGCTTCTGTACTGTTACAAATTTAAAATATGCCTGATCAATAACAGAGTGAGAGAAAAGAACGTATCTTCTCATTCATGCAATATGTTACAGGGAGCAACAAACCTAATTTTTAATGCTGTATATTATGACAGCTGCTGGCTATTAAAGGGAGGAGAAGGAAAAGAGAAAATATCAACAGAGCTTAGCTTAGTTTTCAAAATGTGTATGCTAATGATAATTAGTGACCCTTGTTTCAGAAGATTTGATGGGCAATAAAAAGTTATGTTCCATACAACTACATTAAACCTTTCTAAATATATAATGCAGAAGACAATAAATTCAATGATAACTCAGACACTATCTAGTTTGCTACACTTCTAGAAGTAAAAAAACATAACGTATACAATGTGCATAAAATCTGTCCTAATAGTTTCTTTAGAATACACCAGTTTTGTTTGGAGCCTGTGTGTGTTAATTCTACAAATTATCCTTTTCCCACTCTTCACAACTTGGAAACATCTATGGAAAATAAACTAATATAAACAACCTTTTCCCTGTTTTGCAACTGGTTTAAATATTTAGCTTCCCTTCCTTTTGCAGATATTTATTTAGAACAGAATGACATTTCCATTTTTCCATCCAAGAACTATGGCTGTAATCCCCAAGCATGCTTTTCTGGAAATAAGCATGTATAAACCAACAGAAGTTCAAGTTTTGTGTAAACTTGTTTAGGATTGCTCTGCATAAGAAATAGCAGGTTTCAAAATTCTATATCCATCTGGAACATCACTGGTATTTTGTATTGAAATTTATAATTTTGCAAACAACTATAGGAATCCTCTGTATCTATAAAGTGTAATCCTCCAAATTAAAGCAAACATGAAGTCCATAAATTTTAAATTAAACACCCTGCAAGCCGTATTGATTTAAACAATGTGCATAATTGTGGAAAGGCAGTTAACATTAATTGTATATGTTGGATATAACACAGCAATCAACAATCTACCATTATCATAATCATTTTTCAGTATTCTTCAGTACTGAATGCATTAAAAACAAGTGATAACCCTTCCAGTCGACTAAAATGTAGGTTTCCTCATATTCCCTGCTCAATACTTGATCCATTCAAGAGACAAGAGAATGGCCAAGGGCTTAGAAAGAACAGTCAGGAGAAGCTGCCTAGGGCAGGGGTCTGCAAACTTAAACACACAAAGAGCCATTTGGACCCGTTTCCCACAGAAAAGAAAACACCGGGAGTCAATAATTTAACAACTGGTATGATTGGGTGGGCGTGGCCAACTCACATCACTTATTCCCACCCAGTTGCCTCCTGCTCTGGAATATGGAGTGAGTCTCCATCCCATACCATCACCCTTACCAGGTGAGGAGTATGGGAAGGGGAGGGCATGGGAGGGTAGGAGCCAGTCAGTGGTGGGATCAGCAGACAGGAAGCCACAGCAGAGGGCCCAAAGAGCCGCATGTGGCTCCAGAGCCAAAGTTTGCAGACCCCTGGCCTAGGGAGAGTCCTACCAACTGGCATCCTAAAGTACTTGCCTCATTCTATCTGAAGGTAAAGTTGGTCTACAATGTGAGTAGCTTTCTGTGCTTTTTCTCCAGACCGACTTTTCTGAATGTCAATTCTTTTATAAGCATACCAATTTTTTTTTAACCTTGTGGGTGAATTTTAACCTGAACAAAAAGCCATTTCAGTAAGATTTGTTTCCTACACTGATAAAGATTCTGAAGACTGTTATACTGCAAATTGCAACTGCAAATTTTCCCATCATCAGCAAAGAGACTTACCTCCCTGCTGGATCATAGCAAATCTCTGCCTTATTGTCCAGAGGCACCATATTGTTTCCAAAACAAGAGGAAATTCAGTTGCTGCAGTTCTTTTCATCTTAATCCATTTTACTAAAGACGAGCCTGTAAAAATCTTGATTGGAGAATAACCACTTTCAATGTTAGTCAACTGTCAAAGAGGTTGACAGTTTCCTTCAGGCTGAGCCAATTACACGTTGCAGCATGGCCCACTCATGAAACATTGTCAAGCCACTTACATATTTCAGCTTTTTGTCTGAGCTATTCAGGCTAAAAACGACAATGATAACAAGGAAGAAGGGCAGCCACCACTACTGTGGAACTGAAGATCTTTATGACAGACTGGAATGGTGTCATTCCTCCTGGAAAGGCAAGCTGCCAACTTAACATTAAGAGTTAATGAAGACATGAGTAAGGCATTTGTCCCTGCAGATTCCAGGTCAGCCTTAAGACAAGACAAAAGTGACACAGATGCCTCAGCTCTTCTTCATGGCCCTCTTTCCTGACCATTCCACCCTGCTGGAAGGCAAAGTGATACGGGCAGACCACAACTGAGCCCAAAATTTCTATTGTTAAGGGAGACATTTGTTCAGTGAGTTTTGCCCCATTTTATGACATTTTTCACCACAATTGTTAAGTGAATCACAAGTTACTCTCCCCGGTTGTGGAGGGAATGTGGCTTTCCCACTGAATTTGCATATGAGAAGGTCACAAAAGGGGATCACATGAATATGAACCAGTTGCCAAGCATCTCAGTTTTGATCACAGGATCATGGGACCGCTGCAAAGGCCATAACTGTGAAAAATGGAGGTAAGTCACATTTTTCTATGCTGTTGTAACTTTGAACGGTCATTAAATGAACTGTTGCTAGTCAAGGACTACTTGTACACGATACCCAGTACTTCTACACTGAGCTATTTTCTCACTAATGATGGAGAATACAACCTCATTGCCATGTCTATGGTGATTCTCAGTCATCCAGGTCATGGCTGTCTCAAAGGTGTTTTTTCAAGAGGCAACTGGACTTTCTTCTTTTTTTCTTTCGAAGACATTTTGCTTCTCATCCAAGAAGCTTCTTCAAAGAAAAATAATGAGATACCTCATTACCAGTGTTGTGTCAAGCTTCTGGATATGAAATTGGGAAGCCTTCCAGTGTGTTCTACCAAGAGCTTAGGAACAATTGCTCTACCTCGCAAAATTTAATTTATAATTTATAAATTTAATTAATAAATAACAACAACAACAACAACAACAACAACAACAACCAGATAGGGAAAAAATAGGAAAAAATAAATAAATGAAATGATACATACTGTCCAAAATCATAAGTTTTTCACAGGTGTACATTGGTAGAGCTGGGGATATAATGGTAATCTCTCCGGATGTGCTAAATGCAGTAGAATATTGCTTTGCAGCCTTAAATAAACAGTCTTATGTCTTCAGCTACATTCCCTTCTATTGACTTTACCTCTCATAAAGATTGTTAGCAGGATGTTCAAATTAAAACAAAAAGAGCTAATACAGAACTGAACCACAATGATGGTTTATATGGTCCCCTGTTTTCTAAATCTTCACATCGATTAATAGCCTGCGTTATCTATAGATGTCTCGATTGTGCTTTACCATTAGTTTACAATAATGAACAATGGGGATCCTTCTGGAATAATAAGAATTTAAAAACAACAACAACAAAGGGCAAACGCAGAAAACAACTATATGTTAGCCCTTTTAAAAGGACCAGGCATAATGGTTGAATGCACTAATAATTACATTTCCAAAAGGGTGACGATTTCAGCTGGAAGTTATTTAATCAGTTAAACAAGCTGGAGAATTATTCTGCATAATAAAGAGTTATTACCAGCAGCAGAGCAAGCTCAAAACATATACCAATAGATCTATAACCGGCCTCACAGATAGCAATTACCATATTGGTTACAAAGTGCCTGAAATGCCAAAGCTGCATTACAATACATCAAAAGCTAGTGCATTAAATTCTCACAAACATCTTACTCCATTTTAGCCGTTATTGCTTTGTGCACCAGCAATGCTAATCAGCTAAATTCATTTAATAATCCAAACAAAATGCGCAATTTAATAAGTGCATATTATTTCCCTCCAGCTCAGGGACACAATAAAACACTGTTACTGATTCAAACAGGGTTGAAAGTTTTGAAGACCATCTGGTCACCTTTCTTTCACAATGGCATCTAAAAGAAGTTGGTCACATCAGCACTTAAAATGTCACTCTCTCTGAAAGTAACCAATGCCAGGTGCTTTGGGAGGATTAGTTAAAATGAGAGCTGGCATGGATTTTTTCATTTCATCTGCTTGACAGCAATATAATAGCAGGACCTGATTTGAGACTCTCGGTATGCTCAATATTGCCAACTCAAACCCTTGTATCAAAACCGCATAGCCGAATGAAATTTGAGGGAAACTCTGAAAACAATGCAGCTACTCCTCAGCTTACCACTGCAATTGGCACCAGAATTTCCACTGCTAAACAAGACAGGTGTTAAGTGACTCACAAACCAATGTTATCACCTTTTTGTCATGGTTGTTCAATGTGGGAAGAAATATCCATCTGGTTCAATGCCAAGCCGAGACAAAGGCACTGGAGACAGAATGGAGGCTGGAGGCTGATTGGAAAAAGGGTCCATTTATTGATGAAGCAGAACCACATGGGTTATGATTCTAGTGCAGCTGACCACATGGAGTTGAGAGTGGGGTGGTAGTGTTATACCTTCTCTTAGGCTTTGCACTTGAACTTCCTGTTCCTGTGCAAGAACATGTATTCTATTGGCTGTTGTAGGGGTTATGTAGGGGTCATAGCTGGCTCCACACCTATTTGCACTTCTCAGATGACCGTGAGGATACAGATAAACCTCCAGGTGGCCGAAACAACTCTCTAAAGGTTCCCCTCGCACATCCATGCTAGTCGTTCCTGACTCTAGGGGGCAGTGCTCATCTCTGTTTCAAAGCCAAAGAGTCAGCACTGTCCAAAGATGTCTCCATGGTCCTGTGGCCAGCATGCCAAAGGTGCACAGAACGCTGTTACCTTCCCAACAAAGGTGGTCCCCATTTTTCTACTTGCATTTTTACATGCTTTCGAACTGCTAGGTTGGCAGAAGCTGGGACAAGTAACGGGAGCTCACTCCATTACACAGCTCTCAGAATTCGAACCGCCGAACTGCCGACCTTTCTGATTGACAGAAATGACTCTCTAGAAGAATGCAAATGTCCAGCCATCTTCAAGGAATATAAATCCTTCCATTCCCTCCTATCCAGTCAGAGCTGAAGAGGGTTCTTGGGTGAGAAGCAAAATGTCTTCAAAGTAAAATAAGAAAATCCAGTTGCCTCATGAAAAAGCACCTTTGAGACAATCATGACCTGGATGACTGAGAATCTCTATAGAAATACACACCAGTTACCAACTACCTAGATTTTGGCCAATGTGATCACAGAGAGGACTAGTCATAAGTCACTTTTTTCAGTAACTTTGAATAGCCACTTAAACAAATGGTTGTAAATAGAGGTCTATATGTACCTAAAATGTCTCCCACACAAAAGGGGGAATAATCCAACATCAATAACATAATGAGTAGCGCAAAGCTAATCCTCAAAACCATCTTGTTTTCTTGCTGCAAAAATCCAAGATGAGGTACTGGTCTCTTAGCAGATTTTTATCTGTATTCCTTAGTTAAGTAATAATGAACTCTTATTTTTAATGGGTTTTTAAAAAAAAAATGTTCTTATGAATATGAATAAAACACATCTTCCCTGTGCTTATGTGGGAAAACTGTTTGTGAAATTAGAAACCACCATCTAGGGCTGTTTTGCATTATTCAAAGTCCTATAAATCATTAGAAAGTCATTCCAATCTGAAAAAAAAAAGACAAATTAGGTTCTATTTTATCATTTTGCTATCAATTTTTTTAAAATTTACTATATTTTTTTAAATTTAATCTATTTAAATGCCATTTTCAGTTTCTATTCTTGGGACATCTTATGTATTAGCAGTATTTCTTTAAATGTTTTGCCTAGAAGTTCGTCTGGAAACATGATGATGTAACCCACAGTAAGCCAAGATGTAACATGGTTGCTTTCTCTTTTATAGCATCTGCCCTTTGGAGCTCCATCAAACCTGAGATTCACCTGGCCCCCACCCTCATTGTGCTTAAAGCAATCTTAATTAGGTTCTTCTTCCAAACTTTGGGTTAGTGGTGAATCCTCTATATGTGTTTTCCCCCCGAGAATAGTTGTTTTCTTCAGATATTTGGAATTTCCCATTTGATTATCTGTTTTCTGCTGGTGTTTTTACTGTGCATTCCCCAGAGCCATGGTACAGTTAGAGATTTTATAACATAAAATATATAAATGAGCAATGATATGATTTGCATAAATTATGCAAGTTGCATCATAAACTCAAATGATATAGGTCTGAATAACAACCATTTGAAAATACAATGATACCACAAATTTTATTTCTTAATTAAATTGAGTCACCATCCATTTCTCTGTCAAAAGATGACAGTAATGGTAGTAAAAAGAGTAGTAAAAATTTTTCAACCAATGCACACACTTGCATCCAAATTACTGCACCTGACAATGCTGCATGCTGGAGTAACAATAATGCTGGCGTTGTTGTATAACATAACTTTGTCGAAATGAAGCAGCAGCAACCTGGAATCTTCACATCTCCATCTCCATCTCCATCTCCATCTCCATCTCTATCTTCATCTGTATCCTCCTCCTCCTCCCCCGCCTCCTCCTCCTCCTACTCATCCACCTCCTCCTCATCCGTCTCCTCCTCTCCCACCCTCTCCCTCTCTCTCTCATACAGTACATTTAGAAACCATTGTGCTGTAACTTACTAGTAGTAAGTAACAATCTATGCACAGGAAGAATTCATTCTAGTTGATCAGTGGTTAAAAGTAGAGGAGGGAAATTTGACCTTTCAGGCTTGCAAGATTGTGTTAATGTGGCCTTACAATAACGTAGTATTAGCTCATTTAGTCGCATCTCCTATCTGGTTTTCTTAAAAAATGTGACATCAGTCTTCCTCCATGGACTATTAAGCCATAGGGGTTGTCACAGAGAAGATAGGGTTGACTTATGCTCCAAAGCACCAGAGGGCAGGACAAGAAGTAATGGGTGGAAGCTTGTTAAAGAGACATCCAATTAGAAGTAAGGAAAAATTCTCTGATGATTAGAACAATTAATCAATGGCATAGTTTGCCTCCCAGAGTTGTGGTTCTCCATCACTGCAGGTTTTCAAAAATAGATTAAACAATCATTTGTTGTAGTATAAAGTCTCCTGTGTTGAGCAGAGGTTGGACTAGAAGACCTCTGAGGTCCCTTTTGGTGCTACGATTCTCTGTTCTAAGCCACTAGGAACTCTCTCCCCTCTTCTGATTGTTTCCTAGGTAGCATCTCTTCCGGTACTCTTCCACAAGGTCATTCTCATGTAATATTACACCTCCCTTCCAATCCCTGCAGAAACCCATGATGATTTACAAGGGCTGGCAAAAACTTTGAGCAACAAACTTGTGAGAGTCCCCCCCACCAGGGAATAAAGAGATCCGTTTGTTACCCATCTCTACTACTTTGTACGGTGACCTTGATGATTGATGGAGATTGTGCTTGCAACTGGTGACTTCCAAAAGCGTTATTAATAATACATGGTTCCATCTCTCATTTTCATGAGATCCAGGTAAGAGAATGGAAATGTTGAACCAGTGCCAGTCCTGCTAATGGTATGGCTGAGGGGCAGAAAAACTGGAAAAGTTAAAATTGCTGATTATTTTGTCCAACAGTGTGACATTCAAATGGTTCCGGAAGGAATTATACTTCTCCTAAAAAGATAAATTTCATAGCTTGACGGTATTACTGGATCTCGTTATCAGCAGAGGTGTGTGTGTCTTCTAAAGCATTAAACACTTTTAGCAACTGAGGCTAATATACCAGTGAGGGTCCTAATTGCATAAAAATAGCTTTGTTGATATTAATCCATGTTTGGTAACATATCAGTTAGATGAATTAATGCATTAGACATGGAGTTACCACTGAAGATAGTCTGGAAACATCAATTATTATTGCAAAATACTAGTACTGGCTAATACTAGCTTATAAACATATTGTGCTAATCCTATAACTACTACACAGGTTCTATCAGTTCATTTCTGGTCCCGTTTCAAAATACTAGCATTAACTTAGAAGACCTTTTATGCCTGGAGTTTACCCTTCAGTTTACCCAAAGTCTCTTCTGCATATTTTTAGTAGTGATTATTTATTATTTATTTATTTATTTATTTATTAATCGAATTTATATGCTGCCCATCTCCCGCAGGACTTGGGGCGGCTTACAACATATTAA
>JANHFR010002483.1:310742-332903 GCA_032468015.1 Mimophis mahfalensis | reverse complement strand
AAACGGAGATGAGCACCGCCCCCTAGAGTTGGGAACGACTAGCACATATGTGCGAGGGGAACCTTTACCTTTACCTAATCTTGATCACTTCCACATAATTTCTTTCCAAGCTTTCACAGGGTTGAAAAGAACAACAACAACAACAACAACAAAAACCCCACAATACTGAATGTGCCCATCCTTTCTTTAACAAGTTGTGTGTTTTATACAATCCCCTGAATGAAGGGAAATCCCCTCAAATTTTATTGGGAAGCAATTATAAAGCTGCTTCCCACCACCAATCCTGTTTTCCTTATATTTATTTATTTGCTGCATTTCACTGTTCTAAGGCATTTAAGAAACATCCAAGATTGTACCCAACCAGTTTCTACTTGCACAAAGGATTTTCTCTTCTTTTTTTTCCCCCCTTTGTACTTTCTGAAAGTGTACTCTGGATGTTTTCTCAAGTGTCTAGAGAAGAGGTTTTCAAACTTCTTACAGCTGCAGAAACTGTTCATTTAAAACAGCGGTTCTTAACCAGGGGCCTCATATTTTCCTGAAGGTCTTAGATTATTTCATGTAATATTTATGTATTGGTCCTGGTACATGCTGAGCGAACCATAGAAAAAAAGCAAAGTGTGTTATACTGGAAGTACTGTCATTATATGTTTATAATGTGTTATAAATAAAAACATATATTCCATGTACAGGCTGAAGGGTAACGGGCAATCTTTTTAAAAAAAAAAACAGTAATGGGGCCATGGGAGAAGAACAAAGTCAGAAGGAGACTGGAGACCATGGGTGAAAAAAAGTTGAGAAACTGTGGTTACACACACGCACACAAATACACATTCCTATATATCCCAAACCCCTGATCGAGATGCAAAGTTCTAGGGAGAAAAACTGTGCTTCCTGCTGAGTGAATTTCTTTTTCCCCTGAGCTTTTCATGGAATCCAATCAACTGTTCATAGAATGCTGGGATCTCATGGAAAACAGGTCAAAAATCCCTCCTCTACAGATTATTTTGAAGACCCCTGGAAGAGCTGGCACTCTCCCTGTCCTCATAACAAAAGCCATTTCATGGCAGACGGGTTTCATGTGAGGCTACCCACCAACTCTGAACATGAGCTACAAAAATTGCATAGGTGGGGTTTCCAGATTTGTGGTCCCCTGGTGAATTTCTTCTAGCAGCTTCATTACCAGCAGAAAATTAACAGCTGAAGTTTTCCCTACCATGTAACCATCTTTAGCTGCTAAATGGGACCTTTCCTGCACAGCCCTGTAAAAAGATGTTCTACTGATTAAAAATAGTACAGAAATTAAGAAAAGAAAAGCCATGAGCTTGAAGCAGTTGCAACGGATCAGTATGGAAACTCCTTAAGTGTTTTTTACATTACTTGGCTATGCATACACCCTGCAGCGATCCCATCAGAAAGATCTTCACTTTCCACTTAAACAGCTGGGATTGCTGGTTTTCCATTGACCCTCTGTTTCAGCTTCTAGCAACAATAGAGGCAGTCTTCGGCTTACGGATGCAATGGAGCCCAAAATTTACGTTGCTAAGTGAGACATTTCTTAAGTCAGTTTTGCTCCATTACAGGATTTTTCTTGACACAGTTGTTAAGTGAATCACTGCTGTTGTTAAGTTAGCAGCACAGTTGTTAAGTGAATCTGGTTTTCCCATTAGCTTTCCTTGTTAGAAGGTTGCAAAAGGGAATCACATGATCCCAGGACAGTGCAACTATCATAAATGCGAGTCCTTTGCCAACTGTTGAATTTTGAGCACAGGACTATGGGGATGCTGCAGTGGTCGTAAGTGTGGAAAATGGCCTTTTTTCACTGATGTAACGTTGAACGGCAACCGACTGAATTGTTGTAAGTCGAAGACTATCTGTCCAACGTAGAGAAATTAGGGAAGCAAAACATTTAATGACACAGAGAAGTAAGGCAGGAAAACGCTGAATATCTCTATGCCATCCTTCTGGTACAGCATTCCACAAGGGAGCAAGGAAATCGGGTTCATAACAAGATTATAAAACACACGCGCGCGCACACACACACACACACACACACACACACACACACACACCTCTGAACTAATCCCCAACATGGAACCTGAGAGCATAATGCAATATGAGCACACCTCATAAATGCACTCTCTGATTTTTCTGCAGTATTTCTTTATTTTTTATTACGGTAATAGCTGTATGCTGAGCTAAAGAGCTCAAGAAAACTAAGAGTCTCCCATTTGAACCTTCAATCAAAAGCAGAGCACTGGGAAATCAGCCCCTGTTATTGTCAAGCGAGGGATATTTAACATATACCGTCTGTGATTCTGACATCAAGCAGCATCCACCAAGACTAGTAGCCACCAACGGTCTTATAATCCATGAGTTTGCATAGTCCCTTTAGGAAATTGTCTAACTTGATGGGCATCACGATCTGTTTGGGTGTTGTCATAAGCCAAGTCTGAACTTTTATCTGTCCCGACTAGTCTCAGTGGATGAACTGAGTCCTAATAATTCACTCACTCATTTATTTATGAGATTTAGAGGCCTTCTGACTGCAAAATGACTTTGGGAAGCTTGCATCAAGAATTATAAAGAAAACAGGAAAGGAACAGCAAGAAAATCCTGCTCCCTCTAACAAAAACATCACCTGAAAGGCTCCTAAAACTATCTATCCCAAGGCCTAGGACAAGCCTCTCTATCTGGTGGCCCACAGGCCAGATGCGTCAGGCAGGGGTCGGGTTCGGCCTGGTTCGGGTGAACCACTTGTTAGAATTTTGTGCGCTTCGGAGAACCGGCAAAATGCTCTCCTGGATGGCCCTGTCCCTCCCCACCCCTTTCAGAAGAAGCCGAGCCATTCCCTGATGTTTTTTGTGCCA
The DNA here is from genome assembly GCA_032468015.1 of Mimophis mahfalensis. Classification (NCBI taxonomy): domain Eukaryota; kingdom Metazoa; phylum Chordata; class Lepidosauria; order Squamata; genus Mimophis; species Mimophis mahfalensis. The sequence goes on along the minus strand of JANHFR010002483.1, from coordinate 330,036 downwards.
CTGGTTCTCTGCACGCAATGAGGAGAAACACAGTGAAGCTGAAAGCTGGATAAGACAGCAAAGGTGGGGTGGGGTGGGGTGGGGCATGGCAGGGCTTTGGAGGTGGCAGGTGGGACTGTGGGGGTAAAGGGAGATGTGTGTCTTACCGAGCTTCCAGCTCCATCGTGTTTCTCCCCATTGTATGCAGAGGAGCAAGTTGCACTGTAAAAAATCCACTCCTCGCAAGTTCGATAAGATTCAATTCATGGGGACAGGCCACATAGAGGCAAGCCCCAGGCCAGTTGCCTACCTGCAGCCGCCGCAAGCCCCAGTTGAATCCAGACTCCCAGTGCTGCCACAGCAGCAGCAAGCCCTGGTTATGGACTCCCAGGTCAGCCACAACAAGGAAGTTCCGGCTAGCTGCGTCCGCTGCCAGACAACTGGTAAATTGCTTTTTTAAAAAATAAGATACTAAAAAATTAGAATATATGGGTGGGCATGGCTGGGTGGTCATGTGACTGGAGTGTGCAGTCCACCCCATCACATGACCACCTAGCCACACCCACCCAGTCATATGTCCACCTAGCCACACCCACTAAGCCATGCCCACAGAATCAGTTGTTAAAAACTTTGAAACCCACCCCTGCGCATAGGCCATGCCCACCTCAGCCCTGCAAAGACAAAAAATGTCACGATACATCATGATACATCACATGACATGATCGAGTTCAACACCCGTGGCCTAGGTCAATAACCAGATTTTGAAGGCCTTCTAGGATTGACAACAGGGTTCCCGGGGAGGGCATCTAACACAACTTTTGAAGGACAAAAATATCCCTGGCTACCCATATTTTCCATATTATGCCTATTTTTGTAGCCTTCTCTCCAGGCCCCTTTCATCTGTCTCTAATCAAAGCTGAAGTGATCTAGAGGCTGTAGTCTTTCTAGAGAGGAGATCTGTGCCAGTCCCTAATAATGTTTTGGTTTATTTATTTGGTTGTCCTTTCTTTGATCTGCTTTGTTCCAGCTCCACTTTTAGTGGAGTGATCAGAGCCACCTATACAAGTATTAAGGAGATACATTAAAGCATGGGTGTCAACCTCAATCACGTCACATGATGTGATGTGACTTTTTGCCTTTGCAGAGCCAGGGTGGCCATGGCCTGCAGATGATGCCTCCTGCCCATGAGCTGCCAGTTTGACACACCTGCATTAAAGCATTTTATTATCAAACTTAGGCAGAAGATTCAGAAAGGTGGTTTGCTTTAATGAAAAGCAAGTTGATGCTGTGCTTACATAAAGCCCGAAGCTCTTCTTCCCTGAGCCACGGTGGCACCGTTGTTAGGTTACTTCTGCTGACTGCCAGCTGACTGCAAATTTGGCAGTTCAAATCACACCAGGTTGACTCAGCCTTTCCTCCTTCCGAGGTAGGTAAAATGAGAACCCAGATTGTTGGGGGCAATGTGCTGACTCTGTAAACTGCTTAGAGAGGGTTGTAAAGCACTGTAAAGTGGTATATAAGCCTAAGTGCTATTGGTATTTTCAAGGCAGGTCTGCTCTATCTTCTGATCATAAGAAGTCATCATGTACATAGATCTTAATACACTACTAGTTACCTGCATTTTCATGGTGTTTATTTGTCTGCCCATCTGTAACAGTTCAGCTGAGATTTATTTAGCCTGTCCAACTTAGCTGTATCAGGAATAGTCACTCTCCAGGCTAGCTTGCCAAATATACGCAGTTGTCTAACTTATAAATTGCTTTCACTGCTTTCTATCTTATTGCAAGGCCTCTGTGGCTGCCTCTTTTCATCTGCTGGAAACCTTTCATGCCACTGCAATTCAGGCAATGGTTTTTGTTTTTAATGGAAGATGTCTTTAAAAGGTTATTTTTGCCTTTCTTTTCTCTTGTCTGCAGTAACTGCAAGAATCGCACCGTATTTCCTGTGTACACTGGCAACAGACTTTTTCTTCACATAAGGATAATGGGGGATGCAAGCACAGGTAATCCTCAACTTACAACAAACCCTCAACAAATTGATCTCAAAATTTCTGTGGCTAAGTGAGACATTTGTTAAGTGAGTTTCGAGTCATGACCTTTCTTGCCACAGTTGTTAAGTGAATCGCTGCAGTTGTTAAGTTAGTGAATTTGGCTTCCCCTTTGACTTTGCTTGTCAGAAGGTTACGAAAGATGATCATATGAGCCCACCAGGACACTGCAACCGTCATACATATGAGTCAGGGGCCAAGTGTCTGAATTTTTATCACATGACCATGGGGATGCTGCAAGGCTTGTAAGCATGAAAAACAGTCCTAAGTCACTTGTTTTCAGTGCTGTTGTAATCTTGGTCACTAAATGAACTATTGTAAGTCGAGGACTACCTGTAGTTTAGCATTAAGGTTGAGACCCCTTCACCTGCAAAGTGAAATCCCCATTGAATTTATTCGGCACCCAAATGATAAGCATGGAAGGATGAATATATTTCAGCAGATTAATCTCAGAATTGGTGATACATTTTTTTAAAATTAAATTTATATACCACCCTTTTCCCTAAGGACTCAGGGTGGTGTACAGGGCAATTAAAACAAGAATTACAAAAATTAAAAATGAATTAAATTAAGCAAGACCCAATGAACAAACATATAAATAGCAATTAAAAACCCCATCAGTCCAGGCCGGCCTGTTTGAATAGCCATGTCTTTAGATCCTTGCGGAAAATGCGAAGGTTGGGAGCCATCTGGAGCCCCACCGGCAGCTGGCTCCAAAGGGCGGCCGCCCCAACTGAGAACGTTCTCCCCCTAGGGGCCGCCAGCCGGCATTCCCTGACCAATGGCACCCGGAGGAGGCCTTCCCTATGGGAATGAACCGGGTGTTGGGAAGATGATGCCGGCAGCATTATATATACAAAATAAATATATACCTCAACCAATACAAAAGACATATTAAAAAGTGTCTCTTTAAGCTGGAATCTTAATTAAGGTGAATTAATTAGATGGAAAGAGACAGATTGGGGAAGTGGTTTAAGGCACTGGGCTGGGAAAAAGACAACCATACATTCTAGTCCCACCTGAGGCATAGAGCCATCTGGGGGACGGTGGGTCAGTCACTCTCAGTGGGAAGAAAGAGGCAATGGCAAATCACACACACAAACACACACACACAGGCACAGCAAAATGATTAAGTAGATTAGTGGCAGGAACTTGCAGTCAATTCCTCCTCAGCTTTGGCTTCATATTTGCAATGAGCAAGTAACGATTCCAAGCAACAGCTGAATCGCCATTCCAAACGTTTGGAAATGGGGAGAAACAGGAAAAGTTGGGAAATACTTTTCTGGTCTTTGACATGTGGTGGTGATGGGGAGCCAAGTCATCCTTGCAACTTCCTAAAATACTCCTTGGTAGAGATAATTCTACACTGTGTATGAATCCACAATAGAGGATTCATAAAAGATAATTCAACCATCCAGGTAGCAAATAAATCCCTGGTCATCAGTCAGTTATATCTGGGGGAGGGGGAATGTTCTGGAATACTTTGTTTATGGAATACTGTATGACATTTTGCCTAACCCTAGGGTAAAATATATTTGAGTAAAATATGAATTGTATGTTATAATCTTTTATTTAATATATTTATTATGATTTTAGGTTTTTGACATCAATTGGTAATAAGCCTTGATTTATATTTTGGTTATAGTATTATCATAGCATTTTATTCTCAGTTTTTTTCATGTTTGTTATCTTCGCTGTTCTAACAGTTTTTTAATGTATGAGTCTGTATCCCCCTCCCCTTTTCTCTGTGTGCGTGTGCGTGTGTGTGTGTGTGCGTGCGCGTGTGTGTGTGTGTTGTTATCCATACTGGAATCTGCATAGAACACAAATAGTTTATGACACTATGATCAGATTCTGAGGTGATATTTTAGATTCTAACTAAGCTGATTTTCCTTGACATTAATTTAGCAGAAGTGCCAGTGGGAGGAGGAGAGAACAGAATAAGAGCCCATATTTAGAAAAATAAGGAACCCTTCTTATAGCAAGTCAAACCTGACCTAGAATTGCTTATTATTCACAAGCAGCTAAGGGGTGTGTGCGTGTTTGAGCCACATTTGAAAATTCCAGGGATTGTATCTGGGATTTTAAATGCAAATAACATAAACTCTAGTAGGTATGACCCAGCTTAAAAAAAAACAGTTGGGGTGACAGGACATAAATGACTAAAATGACTGGTATCATCCATGTATTTACCCTCTGTCCATCTTTTTCAAGCTTGTAGATTTCAACCATGTCGATTTCAACTCCCAAAATTCATTAGCCAGCACACAGGCTGGGGAATTCTGGGAGTTGATGTCCAGACATCTTAACGTTGCCAAGACTGAGAAACACTCCTCTATGCACATTCATGTTTGTCACTATAGCTTTCAGCATCCCTATCCATTAGCTAAATTAGCCAAAGCTCCTGCGTGGGGTTTTTTGACAGTGTTTCAAGGGCCACAATTTCTCCCCTGCAGCTTCAACAGACATCACTTTATAAAATAAGTGTTCTATTCAAAGCACTTTCTTCCAATCACACTAACAAAGAACGTAAGTTTCAACAGGATAGAAACTACAAGGTTGCTTTCATAATATTTACAGGTATTTTGTGGTCATATTTATTATTTACAGTAAAGTCTGAAGTCTTAATTAAAGTTTCAGTGAATTACCTTGTGTCCCACTTAAATCCCATCTGTGTAACAACTGTTGAGAATGATTGTCACAGAGGAAATTATGTTAAAACACTTGCATGAATGACCACATCATCATTCAAACAAAGTGATTTCAATTTCCTTAACAATGTTTAATATGGCATTGTCTAAATAAAACCTAAGGATATATTAGCATCAGAATGTCAAAATACTTGGTATGAGTAACAGGAGTCTTTTGACTGAATAATACTATGCATTGAATATATGCTCTAATTCTATATTATACTGCAACGTGCCTTTATTGCAAAGTTATAATCAAAAGCAAGGTAAGCACATTTAAAGCAGTATTATATCACTTACATAAATCACTCCCTAGGAATACAGTACGCTGATTCTAATATCTGCCTTCTGTTGACTACAATATTCAGCCAAAGTTAATGATAGAGTTCTTAAAAGATACATGTACACAAACTGATTATAGTCTTTATGCTGTCTTGTAACTATTGAACTCAAAGGTCTTAGGATATAAGGTAGTTTATATTGTACAACAAAGTGTATGTTGAAAGTTACAATATCAGATCCAGGTTGTGGGGAAATATTTGAGGATTAGTTTCCCTATTTTAAAACGTGTTATGCAGAAGAAAGATGATACTAAGAGGAAGATTAACATTTTCTTTATATTTTTGCTCAATGGTGGGGTCCTAAGGGGAGAAGTGGAAATAGAACGTGTTCTTCAAAGAAAAACAAGAAAGTCCAATTGCCTCCTCAAAAAGTACCTTTGGGACAACTGTGCTGTTGCTTATAATAATTTTTTTTTCTTGAAATGAGTAATTTTAATTCAAATCAAGTCAATGAATTCTCATTTCAATATTCATCATATTAACCCAACATAAATTGAAACATGGCAGCAGCATGTTTGAAATATGGCAAGTTTAATTTTTTTTGCAATGGCTTCCCTATCTTATGTCAATAAAATTCAGTTAACATTAAGTTATTGGATTCTGTTGTGCCTGCTTAAGTGTTTCTATTCCATCCGGCTGGGAAGAAGCTTGGCATGGTGTAAGGGAATTGATTGATTGATCCGGATGGCCACTTATCTAAAAACACAATTCCAGGTTGCTCAAAAGAAACAATTAAGCACCAAGCTATAAAAAGCATTAAAAAATCGCAGTGGAACTTTAATAAACTAAAGTGAAGTCTGGGTCATTTCACCCACTACCTTCCATGCTACATTCCCCCCCTTCTACAAGGGGCATACAATTCTTCATAAATTAATGTATCATGTAGAATATCACAGAAGTCCAATACTGCATCAGTTAGATATTATAATTATTTCCTTTGAACTATTGCCTGTTGTTAGATCTTACATGCTAATTCTGTTAGGAACCCACGCTTAAGATCAGACTGTTCCAATTTCTCATCAAAACACCAAGATGATTGCAACATGCATAGAGCAAAAGGGACAGAATGCCACATCATATCACTTTGGCCTTCAAGAAAGTTGATTTCCACTAAATGAAAATTTGGCTGACATACAGCTCAGTCATTCAACTACCAGACTGCTGCCAGAAAATACAGTCATACAGAGTTTCTAGGTATGTTCAACTGTCTCTGTTTAGCTGCATACATACTGGCTTTTAGTGCCTGTGTCTAAAAAAAAGCCCAACTGAAAAGTGTACTAAAAGACTACCCATTTAACACTCGGCATGATTATGATAGCCAGACAGCCCTACTCAGTGTGTTCAGCCAGAACTTTTGAAACTCAACATATAGAATGTATTTCCCAGTAGTAGCTACATGCTGAGGAAAATCATGTAATTGCATTCCTAATTAGGCATAAATAAGTATCTGATGTTTGAAAGCTAAGGAGGAGAATCTGTGACTCTTCCGATTTTGCTATTTTAAAATCTGAAGTGCCCTTCACTTCTGTTCTAGCCAATGCTGGGCTAAAGTAGCTCTAGTTCAAATATATATGAAATTGTACAAATGTTCCATCCTTACAATACCCCTACATCTGACTGCTAGCAGAGTGTCTGCAGTACATAAGGCATTACTGCTGCGGATCTTAGTTCTGTCCACAGAGCACTTCCTCATAGTTATTGGACAGCTGAGCCAGTTAACTAAAGTCCAACTAAATTGTGACCCAGAAAGAATTACTAAACCTGCAGTTCTGAAGTGATGATCCTGAGGGCCAGAGCATATGGTTCTCTTTGGTATATTTCTTTTCCTTTCCTGCTGAACAGAGCTGGTCTACATTGTTTTGAAAATGAGTTGTGGAAGTACTTTCAGGGTCACAGTTACTGGCCAGGACCTGAAAACAAAAAAGTCCACTAAGTTGACTGGATCCTGAATGTCACAGACCACCACTGGTCAGCTGGAAGAAGTTCTCAGCTTAGCTACAATTACAAGAAACCCTGAAAAAAGGGACTTACAACACGAATTTGAAATTCTAAGGGCTGGCCCTCCTATGTTCACATGACCACCTTTTGGGTTGTCAGTAACTGGCCTGAATCTATGGCTATTTGGATTATTTCTGGTTTCTGGTAAAAAATGAACCATATCAAACAATGGGTTCATTTAACAACCACAGCAAAAACGTCACATGGGGCATGGTCAGGGGTGGGCTGCTATGATTTTGCACGGGCTCAGGCAATCCTCTAACTAAGATTCTGCCCAGTTCAGCAAACCCATAAATCCCACCCCTGGCTGCCCCACCTTTCCCTTCCACCTCACCCTGCCCCTCCCAGGAGTCCCCACGTGGCCCATTTTGGATGCCAGGTAAGGGCCTACATGGAAACTATTTTTGGCCTCCTGGAGGCTCAAGGAAAGCCTCCAGAGCCTGGAAAGGGCAAAAAAAAAAACCCGCCGCCTTGGTGCAGTAGGCCTACTAGGCCATGCCCACCAGCAACCAGGCAGAGAACCGGTTGCTAAAATTTTTGGAGCCAACCCCTGGGCGTGGTCATATGCCGCCCCACTTAACAACTGTCATGACTTATAGCTGTAATTGCAGGCTCCATTATGGTCATAAGACAAGGACTATCTATGCCTGCAAGGAAGTACCTTTACTGAAAACTGTATGTTTTCAGTTTTCTTTATTTGTAGCCTGTTAAATAGAGAAAGGAAATCACTACAGCTTTTTCTCTGCCTTGAATCATGAAGAGGCATTTTACCTGCGCAGCCAACAAATCCATGGTCATGTAGAGTATTTAGGCAAAAGAGCAAAAGCTTGTAGAAGCTCCAGAATAGTGTAATAAGATTGCACTGCTGAATCTCAAAATGTGTACTTGTATTTTATTTAGCAGCAGCAGCAGGAATGACTGTTATTAGCATTTCATATGGTTTTTACATTTCCACTACAATTTCTACAAGGGGAATGATACATTATCACTGACTTCCTCTCGGCAGAGGAACAGATGGATATGTGGCTCATGCTTTCCAGTGGCGCAAAGGGTTCCTTTATTTTTTTGATGGTATCTTAGAAGCTGATTCAAATGTTAAGAGAGTCATGTGGGCTAATGCTCAGAGGAGGCATCAATTGAAAAAAAAATGCAGCCACATGCTCTCTGGAATTAAGTCAAGCTAAAACTCATTTGGCTTATTTAAAGCTGTTACCATTTCCTGCTTGCTAGAACTAGGCTAATAGTAACCCCAAAATATACCTTTTTAATCTGGAGGAAAGCAATTAATAGCTAAATCTAAAGTCACTAGCAGGCAGAGTTCTGTATATGTATATGTATATTACCTTTACTCTTCTTTCTAACTTATAGCCAAACTTATTCATAGTCTCACATTGCAATAAACAAGAACATGCATTTAGTTTCACAGCTACTATGACTGTCGGCTGAGCAGGGACAAAAAGAGCCAAAGAAAGCCTGGGAGATCAACAGGAGTGCTGATTTACCACCAGCCTTCCAGGTACTTAGGAACTGAGTGCAGAGCAGCTCAAAGAAACAACTACTAATAACTTAACAGCCAGTTATCAACATCCTAATTAGCAATTAAAAGCTATACACAACCAACAATAAATACAATGTGCAGAACAGCCCAGTGCATGTGTCCTGGAGAGACAAGTCTCTGATGAGGAGCTTTAGCATGAGCCTGAACACTTGGAAGAATAAACTTTAGGTCTCACTGATCAACTTCAGATTGGATCCTATCACTGCTATCTTTGTAATATGGAAGATTCCCCAACACTGAAAACTTTCTGCAGATGACCAGTAGTTGTCTGTGACATTCAGGATCTATTCAGCCCAGTGTCCAACTCATTTTCAATTTCTGCCCAGTTCATTGTGTCAGGGTGTGGTTTTAAAAAAAAGTCAAGACAGCAGGGCAATCTGACTGTTTTTTATCTATGCCATATGTTTAAAGTTTAAAGTTTATTGAACTTCTATACCGGCCTTCTCCCAGAGGACTCAGGGTGGTGAACAATAAAAATCAAGCAGTACAAATATTAAAAAGCAATTAAACCTAGAGCTCAATAAACAGAGGACAAACACCCAGTTAAAATCCAAACAACCCTCCCTCTCAATCCAGGCCGGCCATCCTGAATAACCACGTTTTCAGGTCGCTCTGGAAGGAGCAAAGATCAGGGGATGTCCGGAGCTTGAGGGGCATCTGGTTCCAGAGGGTCGGGGCACCCACAGAGAAGCCCCTCTCCCTGGGTGCTGCCAGCTAGCAGAGGAGGCCGACTCTGTGAGCGCGAACAGGGCGATGGGGGGCCAACGGTGGCAGAAGGAATATGTACAAAGTATATGAAAAGAATGGTGCTTTAATCACCAAGTCATAACTTGGTTGCTGTTTGACACACCTTGTTGATATTCCTTTCCTCCTCTGGGTTACAGTATATTCCTGAAAAAGTTACCTACGTACTTAGTTACTTGGCTATATTTTTGAAAACAAAAATTCAATTGAGCCCAATGATGGCGAGTTTTTTGGACTTGGTGTGTCAAAAAGTCAGAAAATACCTAACTTGGTTCTGCTGGCACATCATTCCTCCCCCTCCCTGCCAAAAAGAGAAACAATTCTTTACACATTCATCCATTTTTTTTTAAAAAAAAAAAGAAAAATCAATCCAACCATGTGTGGTGGTGCTATGTATGTATTATATAAAAAAAGTCAAATAATTACAAAAATGAACTATGAGTAAAATAAACTCATTGTCACAGGATCTGGAAGCCACACAAGAGCACAGACTCTAAATTTTGTACAGACTCCAAAAATTAATAAAATAGAATTAGGGATGTTTTTGAGATGAGTGAACCATGTCACTCATTGTGGTATATCACCTTGATAAGGGTGGTGTTTTCCACCACGGATCTAACCCAAGGTCTCAAATGTTAACAAGGTAAGAATTGAATAAATACATATTAAAAGGCATTAAAAATAATCGAGAGCAATTTATCTTTATCTATTGTGTACTTATACTACTCATGTTTTAAATACATAATTTTTTTTTTGAAGCAGTTTGTCCATGATGTATTTGAAGAGAAATCATGACACTGGATGTGTGAGAAAAGGAGTGATAAATAATGGAGAAAATATCTGTCTTTTTTATCCAGAGTGAGGCATATGGGGTGAATAGGATGCAGAGAAAAGAAAATGCTACTTTTTACAAAATCCTTCACAAAAAAAGTCTTTCGCATTACACCAAGAATGGAAATTACTGCCAAATAAATTTGCGTGGCAAACCTAGGGAGAAATTATACTTGCATATATAAAAGTGTGTGTTTGTGTTTGTAACAGACATAAACTTTTAAGAGAACATCTGGTTTACGTACTGAAACGAATAACTTATTTAAATATTTCTGTGCATGAAAATTTAGAGTAAGATCCAAGAATGATCAGACTACTTCCACTTGGTTAAGAGAGATATAGATTTGTGAAAATGGAATATATAAATCCTTCTGAACATCAGCTGGGGATGCTGTCATGACAAGTAATTTGTAATCCCATCATAGAGCTCACTGACAGTATTCACATGATGTAACAGAGTGAACAAGAATGAGCAGACATCTGGCTTGTGGAAACAATTTTTTTTTTTATTTTTTTTTTTACTAGCACACTGAGATCCACTATTTGAAGCCAGATGCATAACAGCAATTCAAGTGGGTGAGAATTAGGGAACATCATGTCTCTGAATCTAACCTAGATCAGAAAGAAATTGATGTTTAATTATTGCTTTTTGGTAGACAGAAAACTTTGTCAATCAACTAAGATTTATGCAGAATGAGTAGGTATGTATAAAATCAAGTCAGTGTTGATTCCTGGAAGTTCAAATGAAAAGTCACTGTAGTTTTCTTGATAAGATTTCAGAAATGATTTGCCATTTCCTGTTTCCAAGGGCTTAGAGATAGTGATTGGCTCAGAGTCACCCAATTGGCTTTGTGGTTAAGGCAAAACTAGAACTCACAGTCTCCCAGTTTCTAGCCTGATGCCTTATCTGCCAGACCAACTAGGTTAAGGTGACCAGACGTCACGCTTTTGGCATGACAGTCACACTTTTGACCTAATTGTCCCGCACCCCGCGGCTCTTAGAAAAAATCACGCTTTTTCCGGACCAGCCGTCACCCCGCCTCGCCAGCTCGTGGGACCCTGGGCGGGGTGGGCGGGGAAAGAAGGGAGCAGGGCTGGGCTCTCAACGGCCCCACCAAGCGGGACCCCTGCCCGGCTCCCATCTGCGGGGAGGGCAGGAGAAGGAGAGGGCCCTTCCATGCAGGGAGACCCCCCCTCCTGAGCGGGGCTGCCTTCCCCTCCTCCTCCTCCCTCCCTCCCTGCCAGCCAGCCGAGCCATTAGCGCTCCGGAGCCGGCTCAGGCACCTGCCGAAGCAGCTTTGCGGGGGGGCACCCGGTGCAGCAGCAGTGCCACCCCGGCGGGAGGAGGGGACCCGGCCGAGCTGGAGGAGGCAGAGGCAGAGGCGACAGCAAGAGCCGGGAGCTCCGGGACAGCACTGCCGCTGCCTTTGTCCATAGCAGCAGCAACAGCAGCCCGCCGCCCGACATTGCCGCTGGCCGGCCCAGCGGGGAGAGGAAGGCCGGCAGGCAGGCAGGCAGGCCACAGGGCCAGAGGGGCAGCAGGAGACCCAGGAGGGCCAGCACCGGAGGGAGAGATGCCCGCTGACAGCACCAGGAGCCGGGCGGAGGGTCGGGCTGTCAGCAGGCATCACTCCCGCCGGCGCTGGCCCTCCTGGGTCTCCTGCTGCCCCTCTGGCCCTGTGGCCTGCCTGCCTGCCGGCCGGCCTTCCTCTCCCCGCCGGGCCGGCCAGCGGCGATGTCGGGCGGCGGGCTGCTGTTGCTGCTGCTATGGACAAAGGCAGCGGCAGTGCTGTCCCGGAGCTCCCGGCTCTCGCTGCCGCCTCCGCCTCTGCCTTCACCAGCTCGGCCGGGTCACCTCCTCCTGCCGGGGTGGTGCTGCTGTGGCACCGGGTGCCCCCACCCCCTTCCAGGGCAGAGCCGCTTCGGCAGGCGCCCAAGCCGGCTCTGGGGTGCCGATGGTTCAGCTGGCTGGCAGGGAGGGAAGAGGAGGAGGAGGGGAAGGCAGCCCCGCCCAGGAGGGGGGTCTCCCCACAGGGAAGGGCCCCCTTCCTCTCCTGCCCTCCCCACAGATGGGAGCCGGGCGGGGGTCCCGCTTGGTGGGGCCGTTGAGAGCCCAGCCCCAGTCCCTTATTTCCCTGCCATCCCCGCCCAGGGTCCCACAAGCCGGTGGGTGCGGGGTCCAGCAGCGGGTGAGTGAAGCTCTGTGATGTAGCCGCCGCCCTGCCTCACTGCCGCTCCCCCCACCCATCCCGCGTCGTCCCGCTTTCAATCTGGTCACCTTAAACTAGGTTCTTGCATAAAGATATATGCATAATTTCCTATCTTTTTCTTACTTGTCCTGGCACAGCTGGCATTACTAAATGTTAAGTATGGCAATCATGAAAATACTCCTGGATTGAAGAGGGCTGTTTCTCAAATTACCAAAATTGGATACGCAATTTGCATAGACTTAGTATTCTCAGTGCAACTAATGGGGAGGGGAGGGATACAAATGTTCACCCTTTGAGCAAAAACTAAATTGTAGAAGAATAAACATATTTATTTCTCTGCTAATCCCTATAGTACAATATCCTGAATCTGAAAATAATTTCTAAACAAACTCTCTTTTAAGACTTTCAAATGAATATCTTTCTATAGTTTAATCAGATAGTAATTGGGATATTTCACAAGAAATTGCAACAAAAAAGTCTTCAATTCATAAGGGGGAGGAGAGTGGACTTTTTGAATAAAGACAACTTAAGTATGAGAAACAGTTGATAATATAATATGTAAATGCCTTTTCTTTCCTTTTTTTCATTTTTCTTTCTGCAGTTCTAACAAGGAACTGACCTGTTAGGTCTTGAAAGACAAGCATGTTTGAGCCTCAAAATGAGCCCCATTGGGTACTTTGGGGTCACCTATTGCCTTTACTTTGATCACCAGAAAAATCCCATAGGCTAGACTGGGAATAACATCCCAGAAGAAAATGGTGGCCAAACACTGCCCATTTATCATCAAGAAAACTGCATTTGCTGTAGGTCGGGGTGGCCTTATACATTTCTACAATGAAATCAATAATCAATGCAATCAAATCATTATAAGCCTGGTAAAGTAATTTATGCAATACAGGTAGTCCTTGACTTACAACCACAACTGAGCCCAAAATATGTGTTACTAAATTAAGTGAGTTTTGCCACATATTACGACTTTTCTTGACATGTTTGCTAAGAGAATCACTGCAGTTGTTACATTAGTAACATGGTTGTTAAGTGAATCTGGCTTCCCCATCGACTTTGCTTGTTGGAAAGTTGCAAAAGGTTATCAGGCAGCCCTGGAGCACGGCAACCATCATAAATATGAACCACTTATCAAGCATCTGAATGTAAATCACGTGACCTTGGAGATGCTGCAATGGTAACGAGTGTGAAAAATGGTTGCAAGTTACTGTTTTCAATGCCGTTATAAATTCAAACAGTTACTAAACGAACTGTTGTAAGTTGAGGACTATCTGTACAGGGAGTCCTCGACTTACAACCATTCATTTAGTGTCCCTTTGAAGTTACAATGACCCTTGGAAAAGTGACTTATGACCATTTTTCACACTTATGATCATTGCTGCATCCCCATGATCACATGACCAAGTTTGGATGCTTGGAAACTGACTCATATTTATGGTGATAGCAATGTCCTGGATCACCTTTTTTGCAACCTTCTGACAGGTAAAGTTAATGGGGAAGCCAGATTCATTTACCAATGGTGTTACTAACTTAACAACTGCAGTGGGGGCCTCGGTGACTCACATGGTAAGATGCTCGGCCTATGCACCGCTGAGGCCGGCGACTCGATTCCTGTGAGCAAATACACCATGTAGGGACAAGAAAGAGCATCCCCTGAATGCCTACTGGCACCCAAGCGTCCTGCGGGTGAAGATAACACTGCCCAAAAAAATTCCTTTCACAGAGGCAGCCAGCCACCTCGGAGATCCCTGGATAACACGTGCCATACACTAAACAAACAAACCAACAAACTGCAGTGATTCACTTAAGAACCTTGAGAGGAAAGGTTGTAAAATGGGGCAAAATCCAGAGAACAGGGAGGGCCTTCTCTGTGGGCGCACCGACCCTCTGGAATGAGTTACCCCTCGGGGTCTGGACAGCCCCCGACATTCGGTCCTTCCACCACTTTAAGGCCAGCCTGGGTTGACTTTTCTGGGTTTTAATTGGTTTTAAATTTTATTGTGTTGCAATTGGTTTTTAAATGTTTATCAGGTTTATGGAACTGTTAGTTTAATTTTTTTTAAAAAAAATTGTATTCTCTGTTTCTTAATTTGTTGTAAGCCGCCCTGAGTCCTTCGGGAGTAGGGCGGCATATAAGTTCCAATAAACTAAACTAAACTAAACTAAACTAAACTAAACTAAACTAAACTAAACTAAACTAAACTAAACTAAACTAACAAATGTCTTCCATAACAATGGAAATTTTGAGCTCAGTTGTGGTCAAGGACTAGTGGTATAAAGAAGTATTTCATTGATAAGACAAGAGGTAGGGAAAGAACAACTCTACCCTTTTCCTCTCTGTCGCTCTCAAAAGAATCCTGAGTTTAGCTATATCACTGTTACATATTTAATCCAGGCAGGTAGCAAGTAGAAAGAAATATAAGGAGGTGGTTGAAAACCCTACAGTACGAAATTTGATGGAATACCACCAAGTGGGAAATAGACATGTCTGGTTCAGGATGAGAAATTTGTTCATTTTGGAGTCTTAAACTAAACCATCAAAGTGGTTTGCCACAGCAAAGCTAATAACTGTTCAATTGGAAGCCACTAACAGATTCAGAATCCTGGGACTTAACCCTAGTTCCGGCTTTCACTGAAAACTTTTTGGAACCTGGGCCTGCAAGTAATGGATTTCCATCTAATAAACTTGCGTACCAACGAGGTATAATTGGACGCAGGTGGGATTTTGATGTAAGTGCAGCTTAGAAAAATGTAAATTAGCTTTAAATGGAGCATAGAGAGAATTAAACAATACCTCTTATAAATTGCTTGCCTTCTTTTGGTAAAATTCCACCTCTTTAATGTGATTGGGTCAGGATTTGTTTTGAATGCAAGTGGCACATTTCATTTTATTTTTTAATTTGTAGTTACCAATGTTGTCCATCCTTTCCTTTTGGTTTTGCTGAATTTCACTTCATATCAGGTACAAGCAGAGCTCTTATTCCGCTCAACAAGGAGCGGGGGGGAAAGAGTTGATAACAAACCATGATGGGGCAAGAATCTAGCTTATGCTGTCCTGAAGGATATTGAAATTCATGGCCAAACTAGATGCAACACTCTTTGAGAGAATGCAACTAATGGGCTACATTTTTATTTTTTATTTTTCTGGTTATATATAAAAATTCCTTTAGGGAATTACTGAGACTCTAAGGCAGGAAATTTAATTCTTTCTTTCCTTGCTAGGATGTCAACAGAGAAACCTGTTCTGAAGCTGCATATGTACTTCCTCATTCAAAACCCTCCCTGTGGTTCCAAGACTACGGATGGACAGATCTGCTGTTGCAGGATAAAAAAATGTACACCTCAAAGTCTCCAGAAAAAAATCCTGAGAATCTTACTGTAATGGAAGGAATGCTCTTTCTCCTTTTGATCCACTACTACAATTACTTTTCCATTTACATTCCAAGTGGCTGCTTGTGATTTTTTTTTTAAAAAAAATTGAATTATTATAAATGAAAGAAGGGAGAGGCAAGCAGGAGGGCTGACAATCAGCAAGGCTCTCGTGACTCTATTCTCTCCTGAAAAAATAAATGATTCCATTATTAACCCATTTGCCTGATAAAAGAAGCCTTTGTTTACTGAGGGTATTCTTGGAAAGATTTAGTCCGTCATGTTGATTTGTGCCACACATCAACCCACACTGCAAAATGAGAAGAGGGGA
Source organism: Mimophis mahfalensis (assembly GCA_032468015.1). Classification (NCBI taxonomy): domain Eukaryota; kingdom Metazoa; phylum Chordata; class Lepidosauria; order Squamata; genus Mimophis; species Mimophis mahfalensis. The sequence goes on along the minus strand of JANHFR010002483.1, from coordinate 313,932 downwards.
AATACATGTAACTGAATGTATTCTAATTATGTGGTAGAACTTCTTTCAAGTTGAACTCATTTTAATTCCTTTAATTTAGAAAAGTATATTGTATTTTCCAAACACCACCCAGATTTTCAAATCTGGAATTCATTCGGTTCAGTTCAATCACACAGTTGGAGCCACCATCTTGATTGTTTAACCATCCCAAGATGTCTGACCACAACGCAGGTCTAAGAGTGATTCACCCAAAAACACCCAGTGAGCTTCCTGCTAGCTCTCAAAAAGATGTATAAACTATCAAAATAAATTAAGCATATGACCAGAGGTGATATTCAGCCAGTTCCGACAAGTTCTGGAGAACCAGTAGCAATAATTTTGATTGGTTGGCTGACAGCATAGCCATGCCCACTAAGCCATGCCCCCACTAAGCCACACCCAAAGAACTGGTAGTAAAAAAATTTGAATCCCACCACTGCATATGACCTACAAGCCAATACAGAATTTTCTCCAAGTCACTCATATTATTTGGCAGAGTAAGCCTTTGCTCCTTCTCAGAAAGCAGGGGCCATGGATAAATACTCTAAATATGAAGTACAAATACAATACAATGTTTGTTTTAAAAAAAAAGATAATTTCCTTTAAGGCCAAAAAAACCCAAACACCCTAATCAATTAAAGGGTAACCCACAGATTTATTTCCATATTTTTGCTTCTCTGCACAGTCCTCATTTCAAAATATAGAATGCAATAAAAAAAAGTGAAGGTACAGTTTCCTCAGTACATTCTGCCTCCAGGCTTCTTGCAGTCTTTAAAAAGCCTGATTGATTGTTAAGATGGTCATCAAAATCCCTGCAGAGTTGATACCTCAGACAAGGTGACAGATGGTCAGTGGGGAAAGATTTTTCTTTGAAGTGGCCCCCCTTCTGCAGAGTGAATTTCCAAAGAAGCCACTAATTAATGTTCTCACTATAAAGTTCAGCCACTAGGCCAGTCTTTCTTCTCCTAGTAGTATTTAATCTGTAATTTTTTTTTACTTTCCATAGGAATCATGCTGCCTGGAGATATTGATATTAGCTATGTTATCGTCTTAGTCTTTATCCTCTATTCTTGGTTTACATGCTTGTGATTCCCTCAAAGCTATTTATCAATTGGATAGAAGCGTAGAAAGTCACCCACCACCCACCCCCCAGAAGCATGAAATATTTTGGGAAACATTAAAAAGGCAGAATATTATATTCCCTAAAGGAGAAATAGAGAAACATGCTCTTAAAGACAGAAAGCAGCCATCAAGCCTTTCTTAATAGCCCACAGCAGATATTTTGTGCCCATTAAGAAAGATTGGGCCAGTCTATTCAGAATTGGGCCAGCCTATTCAGCCCCCGTCTCCCTGCCCCAAGCAGAAACTGAGGAAGCCAGCTTTTAGAAATGCAGATTTGGTAATCTATTCAGAAAGACTGGGTCAAGATAGAAACTCAGATAAGCAATGAAGAAAACATTGACAAAATTAGCTCAGACAAACACCTAGCACTGTGATGGCAAACCTATGGCACGCATGCTGGAAGTGGCACACATCATCTCTCCAGGCACGACAGCCATCACCCATTGCTCTTCTAGGTTCTGGTGCATGCATGCACACCAGCCAGCTGGTCTTCACCCATGCGAATGAGCCAGAAACTGGAAGACCAGGTAGCTGGCATGCATGTGCATGCCAGAAACCAGAAGCTCAGTTTCCCAGTGCACACCTGTACTCCAGGGAACTGCTTTTCCAGTTTCTGGTGCTTCTGCACGCATGCACCAGAAGCTGCTCTTCCAGTTTCCAGTGCTCCCACCCACACTCATGCTCCTGTTTCAGCACTCGGTACTGAAAAGTTTCACCAACACTGACCTAGGATTTGCATTTCCTCTCTTGCTTATAGAGCCAGCTATGACCCCTACATGACCCCATAGGAATCTGACAACAGCCAACAGGTTACATGTTCTTCCACAGGAATAGGAAGCTCAAGTGCAAAGCCCAAAAGAAGGTATAAACCCCACCCCCACTCTCAATTCCATTTTGGTCAGCTACCCATGTGGTTCTGCTTAATCAATGAACCATCTTTCCAAACAGCCTCCATGTTTCCAGTGTCTTCCTCCCAGCTTGGAACTGAACCAGATAGATATTTCTTCCCACAGAGGTATGGAAACAGCCTACCTGCCCCGATTTACCTTGCTTGTTCTCCTCAGGTGAATGAATGATAGTGTCCTATCATCAGGATTTGAAGCAAAATTTAACCTTTGTTATCCAGAATCAGAAGGGAAATCTTTTATTTGTGGGCTTTTTCGTGATTCTTTTGAAGCTTAGAGGAATTCCTTAAGAGGTGACAATGGGTTTATTGATGGGATAAATCAGTGAGCCCTGACAAATTATAACACATGTAATTTGCAAGCTAAGCATCATATAGTATGTATGCACCTGCTTTCCTCTCTGTTTCCTCTCATGAACTCTACTTTCAGGTGATGGGCTCGCTTCCTGAGCAGCAAGGTGTTCAGTGGTAGAGATTTATTTTAATTGATTGAATTTATATGGCCACCCATTTCAAACATGACTTTGAGCAGCTGACAGAAAATAACCAATATGATAAAGACATCATAAAAAAAATAACAATACAGGAACTGCAATAAAATCAACCAACCACATCAACATAATCAAGATAAGGCTGGATCACAAGCTTGGCAAACAAATCTGGTTTTTAAGGCCTTATGGAAAAACTGAAAGGTCAGAGCAGTTCTAATCTCTGTGGGGAATGATGTTCCAGAGGACAGGAACCACAACTGAAAGGATCTCTTCCAAGGACCCAAGATAAGTTGCTCCCTAGCATTTGGGACCAGAAGCACATCTCTCCTCACAGGATGGATAGATATAAGTTGGGAGAAACTGTCTTGCAAGAAAGCTAGTCCCGTGTCATGAAGGCCTACAAAATACCTCATGGAACAGAAGTGTCACATGCACTGATCAAAGGGCATCCATGACTACCTGCATTACTGAATTTTATACCAGCTGAAGCTTCCAAGATGTTCTTCAAGAGATGCCCCAGAAGCAGCTTTCTTGGTAATGCAGAAGCAGATGGACAAAGAGCTGTGGTGGTTCAGGGAGATAATGCCTCCTAAAGTACTACCAGCTGCCTGCAATTAGTGCAGGTTCGACTCCCACCAGGTTCAAGGTTGACTCA
>JANHFR010002483.1:137289-149553 GCA_032468015.1 Mimophis mahfalensis | reverse complement strand
TATGTTGGGCTAAATTTATTGGTTTAATTTCTTTTAATGTTTGTACTATATGTTTTTAGAGCCCTGTAAACCGCCCTCGGGAATAGGGCGGTATATAAATTGAATAAAATAAATAAATAAATAAATAAATAATACAACACTGTATGCTTGATAATTTAGCCTTGGACACCGTTGTGAAAGTCACTTTCAGTAAGAAATCCCTTCTAAATTTCTGGCTTTGCATACATGCTGTATAACTAGGATTTTTCAACACTGCTATCAGGTCACTACTGCTAATTCTTCTATTTATAAATATTTCATATCTAATGGAAATGAAGAATAATAAAAGGAACTATGAATGGGAAATATGACAAAGTTCAAACTATCAGATATTAAGACAAATATCAATCGCTTATTCATTGTAATATTTGTAGCTTGAGAGAGAGGTTAAAAGATATTTACACTTAAAATTGCTGCAAAGAATATCAGAAGCCAATTCTTTTATATATTTTTATTTCCTTTCTCCTTTCCTTTCAACTTTTTCTTTTTTACACTTTGTTTTTTCTTTAATTTTTTTCTTTTTTTCTTACTTTGTATCAGTTTGTTTTAGTTTGTATCTTCTTGTTTAAACTTTTTAATGAATATTATGTACAAAAAAGACAAGTATCAATCTCCTTATCTGAGCTACAAACATCTCTTTGGCTGATATAAAATATTTACCACTTGAAGATTTTTGCTAAAGAGCATTTTTGACCAATAATTTTGTGCTAAGAACTATTTTTATAAGATGGCATGGCGTAGATTAAAATTTTCAAGTACTAAATGTTTGATTGATGATGATGATGATGATGATGATGATGATGATGATGATGATGATGATGATGATGATCCATAAAGGCAGCATCCACTCTTATCAACCACACAGAAACATCCTGAAGATGAAGTGCCTTCAGGTCTAGCAACTTGATGCTGGTTATTGTTTTTTTTCTCTTTCTTTCATCATTCCCAGCCTTATTGCTTTCTCTAGAGAGCTGGATCATCACATAATATGTCTAAACTATGATAATTTGATTCTGGTCATTTATACGTCATCTGGTTTAATTTATTCAATTTAATCTGTTCGTTTGTTTTCTTGGCTATCTGTGGTATTCTCAGGAGTCTTATCCAGACCACAATTCAAAAGTTTCAATATTCTTTTTAGCCTGTTTCTTCAAAGACCAGCTTTCACTTCTGTTGATTGTCACAAGAAAAAACAATAATGCATTGTGTTCCTTGACTTTTCAAAATGGCATTTCCCCTTCCATGCAGGTTTCTAACCTGTTTAGGATGATCTAACAAGTTTTTGCTAGTGTGTGATGTAAAGGTTACTGGACAATAGTTTTCACACTCTGTTAAGCCTTTGGTATTGGTAAGTAGACTCTTCCAACCTATTGGCTAATGTGTCACTGTCCAGATCTGCAGGCATATTTGATTAGAATCTGTACTTCTTCTGTTGCTTTCCATATTTCCATCAATTCATGTAGCCTTCCAGTTTGGTAGTGATCAGAGTGCCAATCTAACTTCATCTTCTACTCCTAGAGGTTCTTGTATGCTTGGGCTGCAAAATTTAAAAGGCCTATTTTAAAATAAGGATGGGAGAATCTACACAGAGGCAAATAATGTTACTCACAAAAAAAGTAAATTCATGTGACAATTGATGAACACTTAAGAAAAATGTGTATAAGGAAAACATTGAGTAGAATCCCCTTCCCATTTTATATATTCACTGAATTTCTGAAGTTGTACTGAACTGGATGGCTGAATCTGGACTTCCTTAGAAAATGTACATTTGGTTTTTGTGCAGTCACTTCTTCTATGGGTGCTCTTGTTGTTAGTTGCAATGTCATGTCCAACCCATTGCAACCTCATGAACAATGTTCCTCCAGGCCTTCTTGTCCCCCACCATCCCCCAGAGTCCATTTAAGTTCACACTGACTGCTTCAGTGACTCCATCCATCCATCTCGTTCTCTGTCATCCCCTTCTTCTTTTGTCCTCCATCTTTCCCAGCATTAGGCTCTTCTCTAGTGAGTCCTTTCTTCTCATTTGGTGGCCAAAGAATTTAAGTTTCATTTTCAGGATTTGACCTTCTAAACAGCAGTCAGGATTGATCTCCTCTGGGACTGACTGGTTCGATCACCTTGCAATCCAAGGGACTCGCAGGAGTCTTCTCCAGCACCATACTTCAAAGGCCTTGACTCTTTGGCGCTCAGCCTTTCTTATGGCCCAACTTTCACAGCCATACATTGCAACTGGGAAAACCATTGCCTTAACTATACGCACTTTTGTTGGCAGGGTGAGGTCTCTTCTTTTTAGTATGCTGTCTAGATTTGTTCTCCAGGAACAAGTGTCTTTTAATATCTTGGCTGCAGTCCCCATCTGCAGTGATCTTGGAGCCCAAGAAAATAAAATCTGTTACTACCTCCATTTCTTCCCCCATCTATTTGCCAGGAATTGAGAGGGCCGGATGCCACGATCTTAGTTTTCTTAATGTTGAGTTTCAAACCAACTTTGGCACTCTCCTTCTTCATCTGCATCAAGAGGCTCTTTAGTTCCTCTTCATTTTCTGCTATTAGAGTGGTATCATCTGCATATCTAAGGCTGTTGATATTTCTCCCTGAAATCTTAATTCCAACTTGTGATTCATCTAGCCCCGCCTTTCCCATGATGTGCTATGCGTATAAGTTAAATAGGCAAGTATACAGCCTTGCTGAACTCCTTTCTCAATTTTGAATCAATCAGTGGTTCAATGTCCAGTTCTCATTGTTGCTTCTTGACCCACATATAGGTGTCTCAAGGGACAAATTGTCTGGTACTCCCATCTCTTTAAGAACTTGCCACTATTTGTTGTGATCCACACAATCAAGGTCTTTAGCATAGTCAATGAAACAGAAGTAGATGTTTCCCTAGCTTTCTCCACGATCCAGCGTATGTTGGCAATTTGATCTCCAGTTCCTCTGCCTCTTTGAAATCCTGCCTGTACTTCTGGAAGTTCTTGGTATGTATACTGCTGGAGCCTAGCTTGTAGGATTTTGAGCAAACCTTTGGAACTGGCATCTTCTATGGGTATTAGAACAGAAATCCTTTCATCAGCAACTAGCTAAATATTTAAAAAAATAAGGGGTATTTCATACATGTGTTAGATAATTTAAGGTACTTTTTAAAGTAATGTGCTTATATGTACAGCAAGTGAAATGGCTTGAAATGAAGTTCCCATACGTTTTTCATCCTTCCATCCGGGTGGATAATGATGATACTGTTTACTTGGTCAATGTTCAGACCTGCAACAGACAAAGAAGCTTGGGGTCAATAATGATCTGTGAGGATAACCTTGAGAGATAGGGGAAGGAACTGTCCCACAAAAGATACTACAGCCTGCAAAAGAAAAAGGGGCATGGGAAGCATCTCAGAAGAAACTCTCTCTAGTTTTTTGGAGAGTAAAGTAAAGGGAAGGGAAGGGGCGAAGTGGTGGTTTCAGACTTGCAAGATTCTGTTATTGTAAGGTTATGATAAAAATAGCATTAGTATTCATGCTTTGTGTTTCTTGATTAGACTACCTTGAAGGGTCTGGTTAAGTACTGAGATCCATAATATCGAAGCAGGTAAAAAACATTGCCCACAAAAGAGTGATAAGATTCACTCAGAGATGTTTGAAAATCATTTAAAGCAGGCATGCCAAACTCGACTTCATTGAGGGCTGCATCAGGGTTGTATTTGATCTCGGGGGGGGCAGAGTGGCCATGGCCAGTGTGGGAGTGGCTAGCTCAATGTCACTTGTGTCCGGTGGCTGAGCTCCATTTGCAGCTGCAACAGCCTCCTGAAACCCTCTGCCAGCAAAAACGGAACTCATGAGGGCTGCCCGCGGCCCTCCTGAGCTCTCTTTTCACTGGCAGAGGCAACACAGGCTGGTCCTTTGCTGTTTTCTGGGCAGCCCCATGGCCCAGATCTAAGAACCCCCATGGGCCTGATCCGGCCCCCGGGCCTTGAGTTTGACACCTCTGATTTAAAGGAATATAGGACATTTCAAATACCACAGGGTAAAGCCAGGCATTGCTTTATATGAAAGTGTTATACCAAGGGTCCCCAACTCCCAGTCCATGGACCAGCACTGGGATGTGGCATGCCAGAGACGGGGTCACACATACAAGTGAAGGCCCATGTGCAGGATGCAGGCAGTACGTAAAACCACGCCTCCTCTGGTCCATAGAAAATCCTCTGTCCACAGAACTGGTCCCTGGTGCCCAAAAGGCTGCAGGCAGCTGCTTTATACATTATTTTGGAGTGGACCATCTAAACCATTTCTTGCCTCCAAGTCTCCACAAATCTTCTGGAGTAAGAAGATTCTCAGCCTGATTCTCTGTCTTTTCTGAAGGTGTTGGATTTCCAGTTCTGTTTTCTAATTACTCTGAGTGATTCCTATCAAGACCTTCTTCGTTGCTGTGATGGAAATTTCCTTTACAGAATTATTTTAATTTACTTAATTTATCTTAAATTTGATTGCAGTGAGTACTCCTAATTAACCTGATTTTTTGGTGGTAATCACACACAATGGAATCAAATAAAAAATCCGGGGATGGATTGACCGGCACACAGAAAGAAGCTGCCCTACGCACTTTAATTCAGCGCACAGGATATAGTTTGATTCAGGTAGGAACTTCCCTGTCACATAAATACAACTTTTAGGTTGCTAATTTGAAAGCAAAATAAGGAGATTGATGTCTACTAGGCTTCCCAATGGCTTTCACCAGAAGTTCTCCCCTAATATCTTTTGTTTCTTAACGGGGATCAAATGCTACATGGATTTTCCAGTGCCAGTGGTTTCCATTTTGACAAACTTGTTGCAAGAGTGTTTCTATGAACTGCCAATTCACATTCAACGTATCAATGTGAACGGAGGATTCAGCAGAGGGACCACTAGGTCATCTATCTACAATTGGTCTCCATTTTTTTCCAATCAGCTGCTCATTCTTTTACCTTCCATGCAAATTTATGGCTTTAAACTCCACACACAAAAATTGAATATGTTCTCCTGCACAGTTCTCCTAAATATATCATATGCATGGGCTAATATATTTCCTTAGACAATGCTTTTTACATAATATACATTGATTTCTATACAGCTTCCTCTAATAATGCATTGCAACCTAACATTATGAGGTGCAAATATACATATAGAGAGACACAAACATGTACACATTTGATTTACCATGATGATTCAGAAAGTATATATATTTGCAATTTAAATGAGACAATGAAAAACAAAATTAACCAAGTTCTTCTTCATTCTTGCGCAATTCCAGTCATCTTTATATTCTCTTTCCTCATAACTAGGTAAGTTCCTTAATTACTTGAGAGGTAAACAGAGGTTCTAAAACAAATCTAATGGAGTCAAGACAGGACCAGGAGCAAATAAAAGGAGGATATAATGGCAGGAAGACAATTCAGTAATGTGACTAGGTATATAAACAATGTCGAAATCAATACGATTCCAGATTTTGTTTTTCTTTCATTAAGGAAAATGGTCAACGAAAATATGGAGGGCCACCACCAGACTGGAACGGACCGCCACCAGAACGAGGCTGTGAGATTTTCATTGGAAAACTTCCCCGAGATCTCTTTGAAGATGAACTTATTCCATTATGTGAAAAAGTAATAATATAATTTAGTAGGTTTTCTTTTCTTGTGTGTGTATTCAAAGGAGTGAAGTTATTGGCAAGACTTGTATCTAAAACAAGTAAAGTTAAATGAACATTTCTGTGAGGTGTCTGTGCCTGGATTTTTCAGGAGAAATTGGAGATCAGGAATGTATTTTTGCAGATGTGTGGATGCAACACATTTCTTTAGAGATAGATATATTTTTCTAGAATAGCACTGCATGTTAGACAAGAGTCTACCACAGCAACTCAGATGTTACGTTTTCTAATATCTCATAGCTCATAGTCAAGCCCTCATTGGGCCCTGCAGAGCAGTGGGTTGTCAGGTGTAAATCTTTTCCTTCAATGTATTCGTTGTTTACACAGTCCTGCTCTGTCTCTGTCTCATTCATTTTTAATAATTGCACAAAAAGTAACCCACTTTTAAGTATTGACTGGACTCTAGGTAGCCAGTTTGCAATTCCCAGTTAAGCAACCTATTTCGTAAGTCCATGTGTAACCTATAAAAGTGATTTTACAAGGGCTACTCAAATATCTTTGTGGCTTCCTCTGTCATTTCTAAGTATTGTTCTGGAGACACAATAATCTTCAAGATGACACAGGATTTAGTGCTGTTCTTAGACAAAGATGTCTACTATTCTGTGACTTACCTATATTACTCCTGAAGCCTTTTAGAGACTCTTGATGTAGTTAAAATATTACATTGACTAATCCACATTCATTTAGAAACTGTTAATTTCTAACTAAAATGGTGTGCACTAAAGCAGATCCAACCAAGGAAACATATCAGAAATAACTAAAAATCCATAATTTTTGGATCCTTTGTAACAAGTACAGTTATCACATGACCCCAGGACACTGCAACCGTTATAAGGCGACTCTAGGCGCCCAGAGTCCCTCGGGAGTTGGGCGGCATATAAATATGAACAAAATAAAATAAAATAAAAATAAATAAATATGTGCCAATTGTCCGAATTTTGATTGTGTGACCACAGGGAGGCTGCAACAATCATAAATGTGAAAAACGGTCATAAGTCCATTTTTTCAGTGCCATTGTAACTTCAAATGGTCACTAAATGAATGGTTGTAAGTCAAGAACCATTTGTATAATAGTCATATATCTTCTGAATTTATTAATTATTTTGGTACTTTTGTCCTAGGTGATATTTCTCATATAATTTACCTTAGGTATAAGATAAATAAAGAGGGTTTCTGTAGGCCCTGGAAAATGGGTGTCTTTAAACCGCCTCTTCCATGTAAGGTAAATGCTGCCAGAATAGAAATAACACCCAGGATACTTGACACCTAATGTGGAATTCTTATATATAGAAAATGTTTTCAAAACTAAGTACATTTATCTGCAAATTTCTATAGGGGAACTTCTTCATTTCCAAAAAGACATCGGTATTCCCTTTTTTCCCCTTTGATGTTTCTCCTTCAGCCTATCAATTTAAATTGTAACATATTTAAAAACTAGAAATTGAAGATATTTTAACTATCGCTTAGAGTATTTTACAAGATGAACCTATGAGACAACACCTTTGTGTTCAATGGAATTCATTCCAAGCTTACACAGAATTTGCAATTCTACTCTAGAATATACATTTCATTTGCAGTTGGTGACCTTTTTTGTTTTACAAATGTTTCCTTGTTTGGTATGTCTATTTAAAAAAAAAAACAGACCATTAATTTTTTCATGCATAAAGAAGTATGTAACTATAGCTTCTCCTTGGAATCATGGACTTTCAAAAAGTCTTCTTCAGAAAAGATTCCATTAGCAGATTTGTTCCAGTTCCAGTTCCTATCACTGCTTGGGCTGAGTATCTCAGATAGATGTCCTTGCATGTACTGAAACTGATTTCAATGCTACGGGCTCTGAAATCATGCAATCTTTTAACTCTGTCCTGAAAGAACGTTCTTACAACTTTCATTTGCATCACACTGCTGCCATTCACATCAGTAAAATTCTGAGAAAATTCTTCTTCAGAGTATCCTCAATGTCTCAGTGTAGTCTAAGTATACAAAAGCAGCTGCCGGTCTATTTATTTTACTTAGGTGTATATGTCAATTCATTCCTAACCAACTTTAAATGAACTATCCCCAGCTTTTAATTGTTAATATGGAAATACCCTAAAAATCTCAGGCTTGCACTGCATTGGCTACGGACTATTTTTCTGCTTTTTTTGTCCTGAAGTATTTTTCTCAATGCAAACAATTCACTGTAACAATATTACCATACATTTTATAGAATATTCATAATGAAATTTTAGTATTGATTTTATTAATTTATTATTACAACTTAAACTAAAAACCAAGAAGAAATATATTCACTCAAGATAATATGACTTAAATCTAAATCAGTATTTCTTAAGGTAGGGGACTCTTCCCATTCTTTCAGGAACCCTCAAAAATCAAAAGTATTTGCCATAGAAGAATAATACCATATTACCAACCATGATAAGTAGTAGCAGCAGAAATGTGTTCATTTTAGTTTTTAATTAAAATTAATATCAAATAATACAACCCATACAAACAAAAGTTCTTTTGGGGTCCTTTGTAATTTTTAAAAGTGGGAAAGTCTTGAGAGGAAAAAAGTTTAAGAAACACAGAGGTTTCCTGAAACAAGTCTACTATTATTGGAATGGGTTAATAAAGGTTTTTATTAACTTTTTGGAGCTTCGTTATATGCCTCTTGGATTTGCTTGCTTGTTTGTTTCGAATGTATACGTGGATCAGAAAACAGATCTCAAACAAAGTCTATTGTCAGGTAAGCTGTCCTAAAATGAAACAAGCACAGACATAATTGTGAGGACACAAGAGCTTGATAAACTGTAATGCAGGTAATAATTCCTTTTCTTTTTTTATTCTTCTTTTTTTAGGTAAAATATTCATTTTAACAGCTGCAATCCACCCCAATAAAGACAATTTTAGCTTTTCCCATTTACCCATCTCCCTTTGTATCTTTTGCCACAAAGTGGCATAGTTATTTTCATATAATTTTATGTTAGAAGTTGCCAAGTTTATCCCTAAATATTTCACTTTATTAACAATTTCAAATCCAGTAGTATCTACTAGGAAATCGCTATGCTGCAATAACATATTCTTTATTAACATCTTTGTCTTTTGCTTATTTGCTTTAAAACCAGAGACCATCCCATAGTGAGAAATTATTTGTAACAATTCTACAATCGATTGATGTGGGTGCAAAATCGTGATCACCAAATCATCTGCAAATTTTTAAAAAGTCATAACTATGGAACTTCGTGCTTGACTTTTCCAGATTGGTAAAATCTATGAGATGCGAATGATGATGGATTTCAATGGAAATAACAGGGGATATGCTTTTGTAACATTCTGCAACAAACAAGAGGCAAAGAATGCAATCAAGCAACTGAACAATTATGAAATTCGGTAAGCTGACTTGGCTACTTTTTATTTAGTGGATTGGTACTTTGCCTTCCAAGACCATAACATTTAATGAATGGTGTAAAAGTCAATGCCTGGAAACAAAACAACACAAAATAAAGCAACATTTGTTTAAAAAAAATGGATGGATAAAACGAGACCATATTTTTCTTCAAATAGGACTTTGTAGGTATAACCTGCTGCTGAAAATGATAAAAAATAGAAGACTTTCACAGAATTCCAAATATTAGACAGACTGTCCTATATAAACTATAGCTTTACTTGTCTTTTTTTTGTTCCTATTTCCTCTCAGTCATTTGTTATTTTCCCACAAACAAGAAGAATTGACTGTACACGTCCAAGCTGAAACCACATTCTTGGACCTTATTTTTCTTATACCACATAACTGATTTGTGAGAAGCATGCAACTTATATTAAAGTCAATATTATTAGCAAAGCCACTTGTTATCTTCATTTCTAAAACAACATACAAATGAACAAATTTACAGCAAGGATCAATAAGTCCTGAAGTCTACAGATTTCAAGGAAACAGTATGAATGTTACTGGGAAGAGCTAATATTTGTGAGAAAGAGATTTTGAGAAGTCAGGGGTAGAGATTGACCTCAAAGACTTTTTTCATACCCAAGAATTTAACATTTTGTTGCCTATCTATTTTTTATAATTTTAGACAGAGAAAGACTGTCAACTGTCTGACTAGTGAATCCAAAACAAGGAAGCACTCTTGAGGCTTTGAATTCCCAAAAGTAAAACTTTCTTGGATACACCATTTTGGTACTGAAGACTCAAAACCTGCTCCAGTTTTCTTGCACAGTTTGCTAAAATAGTCATTTCTCCATAAAAGCTGCATTGTATTGTTAATGGAACGTTTGGTAAACTATCCATCACTTGTCCCAAAGGTGCTTTTTCCAAAGGGCAAGTGGACTTTCTTGGGGGTTTTTTTCCTTGAAAACATTTCACTTCTCATCCCAGAAGCTTCTTCAGTTTTAGAACAGAAGTTCAGTTCAGAACTGAAGAAGCTTCTTGGATGAGAAGTGAAATGTTTTCAAAGAAAAAAAAACCCTAAGAAAGTCCAGTTACCTTTGGGGGGGAAAAAACATATTGAGAACCTCCGTAGACATTTACTGATCATTCGGTTATTAGTGCTGCTTACACCATTTGCAAAACAACATAGGTTCTAAACCATATTCCCAGCCAAGATTTCCCAAGGAGTTTCAGCCCCTCAATGACATTTTCTTTTCACACAGGGACGGTCGGTTACTTGGCGTTTGTGCCAGCGTGGACAACTGCCGCTTATTCGTAGGAGGAATTCCAAAAGCCAAGAAGAGAGAAGAAATTTTAGCCGAGATGCGGAAAGTGACGGAAGGTGTGGTTGATGTCATTGTGTACCCCAGTGCAGCTGATAAAGCAAAAAACCGGGGCTTTGCATTTGTGGAATATGGAAGCCATCGAGCAGCAGCTATGGCAAGACGAAAACTGCTCCCAGGTAGGGCCCAAAAAATTCCCTAATATGTAGCCAAACCTAACCTCAAGGTGCAATTGGGAGAGAGGGTCATGAAAAAGCAGCAATTGCTACTTGCTGATTTTACTAAAGGGTCTGCGGGCTTAAAAATAAAAATAAATAACTCAAAGATTGATCTCAAGTTCAATACAGTAATACTTGATACCTAATGCTTTTGTCAAGTTTCATGCAAGAAACGTGAGCCAGAGGTCACAGAGTTATCCTCACTCCTTTATCTTCCTTTTCGGTGTACAGAACTCTCTACACCAGGGGTGTCAAACTCAAAGCCTGGGGGCTGGAAATAGCAAAGGACCGGCCTGCGGTGCTTCTGCCAGCAAAAAGAGATCTGTTTTCACTGGGAGAGGGTTGCAGGAGGCTGTGGCAGCTGAAAATGGAGCTTGGGAGCCTGTTTTTGCTGGGAAAGCACTGGGGCCACCACAGGTGCCCCTGACACAAGTGACATTGAGCTGGCCATGTCCACCCCAGCCCCCAGAGGTCAAACACAGCCCTGATGTGGCCCTCAATGAAATCAAGTTTGACACCCCTGCTCTACACTGGCCAAATTATTTTGGCATCTGAGGTGGAAAAATGCACACACACACACACACACACACACACACACACACACACACACACACACATACTTTGGACAGTGGAAAAACCTCTGTCCCTCCATCCTTCTTTTCAATAGGGCCTGGCAGCTTGCTAGCTGTTCTGCTGCCTCTGAAGAAATGTGTAAATCTGTGTGGGTTTTAAGACAAGAGCAGAGAATTTGACCAGAATAGATCCTAAGGACAGGACAAGCATTATTAAAATGGTTAAAAAAAAAACTAGAAAGGTTGAGTTTACTCCACAGCGTTGTTTCTCAATCTTTACAATTTGAAGTTGTGTGGACATTAACTCCCAGAATTCCCCAGCCAGATTGGGGAATCTGGGAGTTGAAGTCCATAGATTTTCACATTGCCTAGGTTAAAGTTAAAGTTTATTGGACTTGCATACCACCCTTCTCCCGAAGGACTCAGGGCAGTGAACAATAAAAAACAAACAGTACAAATATTAAAAAACAATTAAACCTAAAGTTCAATAAAGAAAGACAGACACTCAGTTTAAAACCAAATAACCCTCCCCCTCAATCCAGGCTGGCCATCCTGAATAACCATGTTTTCAGGTCGTGCTGGAAGGAGCGAAGATCAGGGGATATCCGAAGCTCAAGGGGCATCTCGTTCCAGAGGGTCGGGACGCCCACAGAGAAGGCCCTCCCCCTGGGTGCCACCAACCGACACTGTCTGGCCAACGACATCCGGAGGAGGCCAACTCTGTGAGCGCAAATTGGGCGATGGGGGGCCAACACTGGCAGAAGGTTGAATGACACTCCACCCTATATAGTAAACTTGGGCAGGCATTTGGAAGGTCAGGACTTCCAATAGTCTTCTGATACTTTGGAGATCCCCAGCAGGATGTCCAGGAACCACAAGTTGGAAAAGGGATTAATTATTCACTTGGTTTATTTTATTGTTGTTACTGAGGTATGGGTGAGAATGAAATTTGGAACCTCTTTCAGACTAAATCTTCCCATCCAAACCATAAAACATCTAGCCCCGATAACAGCTTGAAATCATCCTGTCAAAATTCACCCATATTTCCCTACTGAAGTTTGTATCTCAGTGGG
>JANHFR010002483.1:38112-50057 GCA_032468015.1 Mimophis mahfalensis | reverse complement strand
GGAAGGAAGGAAGGAAGGAAGGCAGGAAGGAAGGAAGGAAGGAAGGAAGGAAGGAAGGAAGGAAGGAAGGAAGGAAGACCTTGAAAACAAAGATCCATATTTCGAGGAACTTTCAAAATTGTAGAGCTAGGTGGTAAATTTAGGACTCAGTGTATCATCAAAAGAAATATAACTGATCTTCTGGATAGACTTTTTCACCAACCAGAGGGAAGTTTTGAAATACCTGTGGTAAACCATATATTTAACTGCAGACTTTGCCTCCTACAAACTGTTTTACAGTTTACACAATTCAGGCATTCATACCTTGCTTTTTCCAGTAAAATTTCTGTGTTGCAGGGCCTCCTCTCTAATTCTTTTTTGATACCTCTGGCAGTATGTTGAAGGGTGGACTTTGGTTTGCGGAGTTAATTAGTGAACATTCAGATATGCCCTTTTAAAATGTATTTTTAAAAAAGCAGACAATTACTCAACTGGATGATGTTCACAAGAAAAGATATAGGTGGCATGCTATCTTCAATAGTATTTTTTTTAGGTTACAAAAGCCTTTAGGCTACTTTTGGAGGAATAATTATAATTCTGAAATTAATGAATGAAAGTCATTCGTTACTCAATACTCAATACTTGGAAGAATGAGTAGCTCAGATGAATAAACTATGTTACAGGAACACTGAAATTACGTCAAGTGTTGTAAAGAACCAAGTGACACAACCTTGAGAAATGATGGCAAAACCATTTTTGGGAAAACTCCAGTGCAATGTGTGTGCCATGCGGTGCTTTGGATTCAGTTTCAAAAAGATTTAATGGAGTACCTCTAGGCACAAATATAGTATCTATCTGCAATTTGAAAAAACAAACAAACAGCTGCACAAGATTTACCAAAAGAGCTGATTTAAAAAGGCAACTGAAATACTGGCCATCTCTGTAATAATTAGAACAGAAAAAATTCCATCTTTGCTACTCGGCTAACCAGATTGTGATAATGAGAGTTCATCACGCTTTGTAATTGGTTTGAACAACAGCTAATTTAATAACTACAAGGGCCAGGCACAGATTATGCAGGGGTGGCAAGTCTAAATCTCAGGCTACTTATGATTCCCTGTCTTATTTTCTAAAACCTTGAAGCTAGTGCCATGTGAATTCAGCAGCAAAAAGCACCAATGTTCAGTCTTGTGGAAGATTCACTTATTCCAAAACTCTTTTGTTCAACTTGAGTTTTCAAACATTTTACTTTGTCCTTTATTACATGACCCTTTTATTAAAGACAGCGGAGGTGCAATTACTGATATTTGGATAAAGATTATCCTGCTAGCAAATAAGATATTGGGGAATTGAAGGATTTTTCTCTTTGATATGTCTTGTGAATGCAGCCAGTGCTGTAGGACAAGAAAGGAACTAGCAAATTGCCTCAAGATAAGGAAGAATAGAAACTTCCATCTGGTAACCCAAAGGTGCTTTTTCAAAAGGCAACTGGACTTTCTTTGTTTTTCCTTGCAGATATTTCACTTCTCATCCAAGAAGTTGTAGGAATATTATAGTACCAGAATTGGCCGCTGAGCTGACAGACCTGGGGGGTTTCCAGTGTTCCTATGATCTAACCCTTTTCCCGTGAGAACCTGTCTTGAGAAACGCTGTGTTATCAACAGGATGTAAGATGGGTCTTTCAATATCTCTCTGGTTGCCAGGACAACGGAGCTACTTTCCCAGACTTTGGATTGGCTGCTTCTATGTATAATGTAATGCTATATTGTATAATCATCTTTGCCATTGGCTCAATAAAGTGGGAGGAGGCAGAGAGCTAAACTTTTTTTACTATACTTCATCTTAATCTTCATTCTCTCTTCATCTTGGATCTTCATCTTGGCACTTCATCTTTACCCCTTCATCTTCACTTCACCTCTTTTACTCACCTTAGCTCTCTGATGCTCTCTACCCTGGAAAACTGCCAAAACCTAGTCTGCATCTTTATGTGTATTTTACAACAGAAGTTTCTTCAGTTTTTGGATAAAAAGCGAAACATCTTCAAGGAAAAATGAAATCCAGTTGCGTTTTGAAAAAGCATCTTTGGGACAACCCTGGCCTGGATGACTGAGAATCTCCACTGATATTTTCCTCTGGTGATTAGTCTCTTCTTAGAGTGTCTACTTTATCTGTGAAGTGATTGACAATGTCATAGTAAAAACATAGAAGCAGATTACTTTCCTGTTGAGGAATTAACTCATGGAAGCTGCAAAAATATCAAGGTTTCAAATGCTAATTAGAAACCTGTCTGAAGGGGAAATGAGCCACAAGATTGTGATCTCACTCTATTTAGTCTGATCCCTTCTAGCATCACAGTTTCTGGAAATCTCAGCCTTTCCCTTTAGCAGTATTTCAGCTGTATTTTGTGTAGCAGGTAAAGTGCTGCATTGGACAAACGATTAATGTTTCCTTAATCATGAAAGTTGGCTGGGTGTTTTTGATCCAGTTACTCTTTTTCAGCCCAACCATTTTATAGGGTTGTGGAGAAAATAAGAGACAGGAGCTGTATGTACAGTATGCTACTATGAGTTGACAAAAAATAAAGGTGGGAGGAAAATCTAAAAGTAAACTAACTTGAATCTGACTAGGATTCTTTTATTAACCAGAATTTCAAAACTAGCTGCAAATAATTAAATATTTAGGGTGCCATCCTTCTTTGGCTAGCTCACTATACCAGGAGGAGATCTGATGACTGGCAGGGCATAAATGTTTAAGGGCTGGATTTTCTTCTTCCCATTAAATTGACTCTTCTAGAACCTGTCTTTCACTTTGATGGAACTTGGATTTTGCTGTCTTTCTTACCTCCTCATTGTGGATCCCATGCGACTATGGGCAATCAACTACTTATGACTGAACTTTATGCCTACAGTGTGGGCCATTGACATTCCACTCCATCCTCTCTTGATTACCATCAGGCCATACTTATTCAGTTCCAAAGGATACCCCAGTGTCCTTGCTATAGATTTGTGCCAGGTGTATCAGTGAGTCGATTTTATCCATGTAAGCTTAATGACATTCATGTAGAGAAGGTGGCTGATAGTAGTTACACTCTTGAACATATATCTGTATTCAGTTCTTGTGGGCTGTATCAAGGAGGTTCAAGCCTATGCAGAACAGCAGTAAGGACAGTGCTTCACTTGATACATGACCGTTTGAGGGCTACTAGTTTGAGCTGTCTTGAGTTGACTTCTATTGTTATGTTCCACAATCCCATATACCAGTAGTTCTTGAGGAAGGTTCTTAGTGTCCTTTGTATTGTTGTTGTTGTTAGTTGTGAAGTCATGTCTGACCTGGTGCGACCCCATAGACAACATTCCTCCAGGCCTTCCTGTCCTCCACCATCCACCGGAGTCCATTTAATCTCACACCAACTGCTTCAGTGACTCCATCCAGCCACCTCATTCTCTGTCGTCCCTTTCTTCTTTTGCCCTCAATCGCTCCCAGCATTAGGCTCTTCTCCAGTGAATCTTTCCTTTTCAGGCGGTGACCAAAGTATTTGAGTTTCCTTGTATACCTGCTGCTTATCTCCATACTACTAAAAAGAGACACTCAAAAAGCCCCCTCAAAAACAAAACCTCCTCCATACCAACAATCAACACCCATGTGAGCAGAGATTAATATTAGCACTACACCAGCAATCAATAAATAGACAATATTCCTATCAAGGAACTACCATTGCAGACATACAAGCTAAGAATAAATAACAGCGTAATCAAGGAATCACCAAGACCATTCTCACCAAAGATTGACAGGGCAAGCCACTAGTTTATATAAAGAGCAAACTCCACTTGCTTACTAGCACTGATGATGTTACCTAGTTTGATAATGAAATGTCTTCAAGAAAACAACCAATTTTCAGAGAGAACCAAGGACTCTACAGTTCAGCCTTGAGCTACAAATATTTTCTTCTGTTGGTACATGACAAGTACACATTAGCCTTCAAGTCAATGTTAACTCTTGGCTTGCCCTTGCGTTCTTCCTAGGACTGAAAGTGAACAGTTCAGGGTCACCTAGCTGGATTTGTGTTTAGGGCAGAACTAGAACACATTGCCTGCCAGTATCTAGCTAGTACCTTAACTAATACACCACATCGATTCTATAATAAAAATTACCCATTAATAAAGTTGGCATCAAGCATCCAGAAATTTGTCCTAATTGCTTCCCGTGTGTGAGACAAGGAAGCAAGAGAGAAACTGGCTGTGTCTGAAGTTTGTGCCTTGTTATGGACAAAATAGCAAACACATAATTAAATACACATGCCTGCACTGTTCTTAAGCTATTGCAGATATGAGGCAAATGGCATTACTCTTTCAAGGCTAGCTGAATTCCTTGAGGAAATTTTTTTTAAAGGTGGGGGTTATCCTTACGAAGTCTTTGCTAATTCAAACATTTAATTTGAATTAGCTAACTCAAACATTTAATTAACATTTAATTAGTTAAACTGTTGGAACATTCTTTTTTGTAACAAACAGTGATGAAGGGAAAGTAATTTATACATTTTTCTTTGCTGTATTCTCATTTTTCTATTTACTTTCTCTCTTTTTTGTAATTGCATTGGTTTTTATTTATGTATAATAGAAATGCTTAGAAGGCTGAAATTATTACATCACAATTGTAATAAACAACCTTTCTTGCAATTTCACATGATGGAATTTTTGATGACAAACCTAAGAATGCTATATTCCTAGTCATCTCACCACAGACTCCAGCCACAGGGGAGCCACAGACAGAAGCTCTCCAGTTCGTCTTAGTGCATGGTTACAGTGATGTCCATTGATAATTATAATAATGTTGTATATACATTCTGCCTGACTTAACAATCAACACTTACTTCTGTGTTTTGCCAAAGCTTGGTGTATGACCTTCCAACCATTATGGTTTAGTATTATGTATGAACCAAGCGATTGTGACTTGTTCAATAGCATGGTTTTAAAATCTTGGCTTGCTCTAATATGTGACTGCAGCAGTATATCTAACTGTGAAGCTTATTTAAGGCTGTTTTTCCTTGAACACTGTGTTTAAACATCCCCAGCTTAAAAGTAGGAAATTTATTTTTTTCACTGGTTTGCAATAGTGTAGTACCAGAAGAAGATACTTAACATAACTTCTTACAAACAGATGGATAATCATAAAGACTGTTTTGCCTACTTTGCGTTAACACAGAGATAACAAAGATAACATTCTGTGGTGGGTCATTCTTGGACAAAGGGGAATTGAGTTGTCTCCAACTCTTTTAAGGCACGGTAGCAAGGAAAAGAGGGAAAAGACCATGGTTCCTTAGCAATACAGGGCATGCTTTGTTAACCACCCCTGGTGCTTGGCATTTCCAGGTAGAAGTGGCGAATGCCTCACTACTCAATAACGTGGCAGTCCTGAACAAGCACAATCAATGGACTGACTCATTTGAGTGATTTTCCCATTTCTTTGCCTGTTCTTAAAAGACTCCTTCAACTCATACTCGGGCTCTGACTGGTCATGGAAGAAATGCCACGTTCAACCCACTTCTCCTTTTTCCATAATCATTTCCTAGAAACAGTGATCCTATTATAGAAGCTGGTATTACTTTGTGTTGGCCTAAAGGGAGGCTGTGCAGATCCTTCCTTTTTGTGGGCCTGTCTTTCTCCCTCTTAATACGTTTTGCCTGAGCAATGTGCCCATTTACTTATTTCTGCAATTTATACATTCCACCCAGTAGCAGCATAAGCTTTGGGTGAATCCTCTATAAATATATAAATCATTTTTTTTAAAAAAATCATTGCAAAATAACAATTACTAATTGATTATTTAATAGTAATTAATTTTAATAGTAATTAAAAGGGGGCTGTGAAAGAAATTCTACTAAATGTCTCTGCCAGATTCTCAATCACAGAGGTCATGGTTGTCCCAAAGGTGCTTTGGAAAAAATCACTTTTGAACATCAGACCAAATGGTTTCTTAGAACAATTTAGGAGCTGGGAGACAGAACGGTTGCCGGAACTGGGAATAGTAGATGCTTGGAAAGGCCGGGAGAAGGGCAGCCAGGTCTATGGCTTCTCCTACATCTAAGAAAGTAGGGATTGATGTGCAAACAAAGTAGCAAAGGTTGATTCACAGTGTGCTTGGAGGATGATTCTTAATGGCCCAACATACTTCTGACAGTGTTGTGTCAAGCGGACACCGGTAAATTAATTTACTTCTGCTGCCTATAAAAACTTATTCTCCCTCCAAGTACCTAATGCTGTGTTTCTGAACAAATTTTGGGTGCTCGTGTATTAAATCAGCCTTCCCAAACCTGTTGCTTTCGTCCATATGAATTAGAATTAGAATTCCCACAATGCCAAAGAATCCTTGAACATGCCTGTGCACTGGATAAGTCATGATCAAAGGCTATCAGTTGCCATGACTGTTGTGTCTTACCCGAAGGCCTTGGCTGGACATTTTTGGATACTATGGCACTATGGCAAGACTGAGCTGGTTCTTCTGAGTCCTGCAGCTATTCCCAATATTCCCTATTGGGTTCTTCCAAGTCCTGCAGCTATTCCCTATTTGGTTGGGAATAAATTTCCCAACCAAATTTATTTTGTAAAATAAAATTTCAGCATTTGTATTTCCCAAATACTCAAAGAATGGCATGAAAAAGATTGCATGATGACAGTAGACGATTTGGTGACGACCTGTCAACAAATTTAATGACAAGATATTGCTGCTGATATCAACCCTAAACATTAGGCCATCATTCACACAGCACCATCTCCAAACCCCCCCTTGAAATAGACCTATTGATTATATTCCTGCTGACCTCTAAACTCTGATATCCCACATGTTCTCACTGTAGCTGACCTCCAAAATTCATTTACCGGTAATCATTGCTCTTTAGAATCGCTATAGCAATCCTTTTCGAACTTGGCAACTTTATGATGTGTGGACTTCAATTCATTCTGTCTGGAGAATTCTGAGAGCTGAAGTTCACACATCTTAAATATGCCAACCTTGAAGAACAATGATGTAGAGCAAAAAAAAAAAAAAAGTCCACATACAAAAGGAAGGCAATAAATCCCTCTGCCCCCTCTGTCTTTTAGTACATGTTATGTTCAATTGGTCTCTTAAGTTGAAGTAGAAAGAAGAAGAATTTCTAATGAGATGAAGCAGAGTGGCTGTCAAGCTGCCATTCTTGTATTAAAAATCCTAGCAAGTGTCCCCAAAATATGAAATCATGCTATCTTCTTTTGAAACCAGGTACATTCACGGTATCTCCATCCAAGGTTGTGAGGTGCCACAGGGACTGAATTCTAAACATGGACTTTTGGGTAAAGGGCGTCTGTAACACCAGTGTTTTCACATCACATATTCCCCCCCCCCCAAATAAATAAATAATATCCTCCACTCACTTTTGGCCAAAGAGAAAAAAAAGAAAAACATAAAGAGCAAGCAAAACTTGCTTATTGTTCTTCCCCGGCCTTTGTGTCTGCTTAAGAATGGGACCCATCAGTTGGAAATATTATTGATGATCCTTTTACTCTTGCTAAACAGATACGAAAGGATTGCTTAGTGCGGCTAAAACTCGGGAAGCTAGGGGGAGCAATGATGCAAGAGTTCCTGGATGGAGAAATAAATCAATCTCATGGTCATTAGGAGCTGAGCTGGAGCTTCAAGCTCCAGAGCTACTGCTTTTCATGTTTTCTTACATGGAAGGGTTCTTCAATTGTCTTTCTAGATTAATACTATCAACATGTTCTGCTCTAAAAAGAAAATAAAACCATCGAGTTGGAAGGGATCTAAGAGGCCATCAACACCCAAGCCTGTGCACCATGCAGGCTTCACGACACCATGATGTACTTACTTGTATCATCTTGATTAGACATAACAGGGCATTTTCATAATATGCAGATTTCTCAAACATTATTTTGCTATTGACCTATCGGTTGGCTTGTTTTCTAAAAGACATGGGAAGATGTGAGCGTGGACTTGGCCTCATAATTGACAAAGCTGGGACCCGAAATGAGGTCAGCTCCAATCTTCCTGACATTTCGTAAGAGCTTAAAAACCTGGTCCTTGATTTTATGATATTTGTACTATTGTATTTATATTATTATAAATTACACAGTTTTAGTTTTTAATATTATAATCCACTCATATATCATCTGTGACTAGATGTGTAGAGAAACTGAGGGAGGGAGGGAGAGAAGAGAGAGAGAAAAAGAAAGAAAGTCAAGGCCTCTGGAATCTGCCCCCCCCCCCCGCCCGCCAAATATATAGTTGACTCCAGACCCTCCTGGCCTTTGGAAAGGCTCTAATTAAGGCTCTTTTAGTTCTAGGTTGGAGAGAACTGCTCCACCAGAGGAGATTTGGACAATCATTTGTCTGAAATGGTATGGGGTTTCCTGCTTGAGCAGGGGATTGGACTAGAACAGGGGTCTGCAAACTTAAACACTCAAAGAGCCATTTGGATGCATTTCCCACAGAAAAGAAAACACCATACACCAACAATAATTTAACAACTGGGTGGGCGTGGCCAACTCACATCACTTATTCCCATCCAGTTGCCTCCTACTCTGGAATTTGGAGTGAGTCTCCGTCCCACACCATCACCCTTACCTCCTCAGGCCAGGCGAGGAGTGATGGGGAGGGGAGGGCAGGGGAGGACAGGGGCCAGTCAGTGGTGGGATCAGCTGACAGGGAGCCGCAGCAGAGGGCCAAAAGAGCCGCATGTGGCTCCAGAGCCACATGCAGACCCCTGGTAAAGGGTCTCCTGCTTGAGCAGGGGTTTGGACTAGAAGACCCCCAAGGTCCCTTCCAATTCTGTTATTCTGCTGTTCTGTTAAATAACCTGCTTATTACCCCAGAGTTTGGGCCAAGTTGACTGTGTTCTCTTCTAGAGGACTACAAATAGAAATTTGGGTTCTGATCATCTACTAATTTTTGTTGTTATTTTTAGATGTTATTCTCTTGCTTATTTGATTGTACACTGCTCAGGATCACAACTGGCATCAGGAGGCCATATAAATTTAATAAATATTTTAAACTACTTACAGTTTCCACAGTTATAGAGACTTATTTTACATTGATGAAATATAGCCTTCATATTGTTCCCCCCATGTTCTAGTTTGATGCATTTCAGTTATTTCAGTTAAAGCAGATCTGTTTCATAAAATAAGCATAGGAGAAATAATCATTTCCCATATTTCAATTTTAATTTTGTAATGTTTTAAAATTAGAGTATCAATGCTTTTATGAGCTTCTGTGGGCTATGAGTGCATTCAATTTATGCTCCATAGCTTCTAAGTTTCAGGCATATTCAATTTACAGGTTTCCACATACCATTTTACAGAAATCATAAAAAAATTCAATTTATTTGCAATTAAGGGAAAATAGCATTTAACTGAGTCTATGGTTAAATGTTTAAAAATGTTAAAAGCAGTGAAATTTTTATTTTCTTCTGAAAGCCAGTAAAATCTTAGTGATATAAATCATTTGTCATTTCTTGAAGGAAACCCAAAGTCATTATTATGCTGTAAAAATGTCTTGTAAAAGCACAATGTTTTGCATCATTGGCAAAAAAAATTATTGCTGCCATAAAATGCTGATTTGTAATTGCAGGCTAATTGTAAAAATGGGCAGGGTAATCCATGAAACATAGCACACCATATAACACTATTGAGATCATGATGTCTTTATCTTATTTTTTTCCCCTAATCTACCACTTTCCAACATGGAATTCTGTAAATTTGCACTCTAACTCTGAGAATTCCCAGCTGGAATTTTACTCACAAAATAATTGGAAACCAGAAAAGATTGCTCGCAGTTTCTCAACCTTAGCAACTTTAAGGTGGTGGACTTCAGTTCCCAGAATTCCCCTGCCAACGTGGATATCCAGCCTTTACTGAGTTTAGGCATGGCATTTAACACATTTAACAAAGAAGAGATCATCTATCTTGGTTCTGTTGTCAAACTTCTGCTTCCATTAAGAAATTAATATCTGCTTTGTCACAAATCTGCTTCTTTGTGATGACCTTTTTCATTACAGTTGCCTTGCACTAGCCCTTTGCTATGTCTTCTAGAGTCTTCCAACTACCATGGTACCAAATTAATAATAATATTGCAGGAGGGCCTTCTATAATTGTAATTGTGGCCTGGTGTTATTATAACACTATTGTAAGAGCAGAAATGACACTAATATAATTATAAAAATAACACACACACACACACACACACACACACACACACACACACACACACACATAATTATTCAGAATGTAGTTTTGATAAACATTTAAATGTTTGGTTGCAATTCTTAGTGAAGTTTTCTAGTTTCACAGATGAAAAAAATCTAAAAATACCAAAGTGAACTTTGCTAGATTTCTCATGCTGATTGGTTAAAAAATAAGTTCACTGAAAAGTATTATTTTGTTCCGCTTACAGATGCAAAATGAAGTATCAGTGTGTAGACTGTGCTGAATCACTGCTTATTTGAGGATAACGGTTGGGTTAAGTTTCTTATGAGACATTCTGTGTTCCATGTTTGTAGAAGGAAAGTCTGGTATAACGATGCCAAAATTAATAAGAGGAAAGTGCTAAGATTCATACCAGTGGGTAAAATAGTTTCCCTACTGTTTGCACAGACTATGCTGAATGAAATCCTGTCTGATCTGGCAGTGATCTGTAATCTTAGCTGAAAAACCATGGGGTTTGTGCAGAAGCTGTTCACGTTCTGTAGATGATAGAGAGGGCCTGTGGAACAGGGAAAAAGACAGAATAATCAATTCTACACTGTTCAAGCATGTGCCACGGCCCACTTGGGAAAACAAAGTGACGAAAGTTCAAACAGAACATCTTGTTCCATGTTCTGTTCTGATACAGAACGTGCTGTCCAGTTTTCCCAATCTCATTGTCTCCAGATGTGTTGGGACTGTGTAATTCCCCAAAACTCCCAGCTAACCTTTGGCTACATTAACTGAGAAATCTGAGATTTGTAGCCTCCAGGCATGTTTCATCCAAATATTTTGATCTGGGATACAGATGCACAATTAAAAAGCCTCAAGGCCACAATACACATTCAGCTATTTTGCAATCCGGTGCTTGCATAACAACTTTTACTTTATATTATAGGTATAATATAAAGCTAGGTTTTAGCAAAGAAACATTGTGGTAAGCCTCATATTTTAAGACAGAAAAATTTTAAAGTGAATATAAAAATTCAATCAGAGACTTTTAGATTTAATGGACGAAGAACTTGAAAAACAAAATGTGGAACCTTGTTGTTCTATATGTTGACAGCAACAAGAATGCTTCACGCACAAAAGTGGAAAGATACTTTAATTCCCACAATGGATGGATGGCTGGAAAAAGTGGCAGAATTAACAGAGATGACTAAATTAACTGCTCTTATAAAAAAAGAATACATCCAACTTTGTTTCTACTTGGAAACTGCTTCTGGATTTTGTGCTTGAGATGGGAAAAAAATGAAACTTTGACTTTGGGTTTTGCTGATAAGTTTGTTGTTGTAGAAATGGCTAATCCATATTACGTATGTAAAAGTAAAAAGTCAAGGCTGTAATTTTGTTTTTGTTTTTTTATTATGCTAAAAAGACTCAAAAATCAGTGCTTTTTTTTCTTTTTTCCTCTTTGCCCTACCATTCATTCTCTCCCCCTTTCCCTCCGCTATTTCCCCACTACTTTCATTTCATTTGTACTTTATATTTTGATAAGTTTTATTTTAAAACAATATAAAGCTAGGGTTTGATTACAAATTCCTAAATGGTTTTCTCTTCTGTCAGTTTTTAGAAGCATTTCTTCACTGGTAGAGCAGACTTGACTTTTATTGTTGTTTTAAAGTTATAGTACAACCACAATAAGATTCATACTTAAAATTCTATTACAGTGGTCCCTCTACTTACAAATTTAATCCGTTCCAAATGCACATTTGTAAATAGAAAAATTTGTAAGTCGAA
>JANHFR010002481.1:58080-68948 GCA_032468015.1 Mimophis mahfalensis | reverse complement strand
GACATAAAAGATTTAAATTGAACCATGTGGTAAAAGGGGAAGGATGGATTATACATGAGGTGAGGGCCAAGCAGGGAAGGAGGAAGTCTAAGCCAGGATGATATTGCCTAGTTCTAGGCTGGGATGATATGGAGGTCTAGGCTGGGATGTGGTGAGGCCTTTTGAAACCTTAGGAAGGCAGCTGGCTCCAGGGCGACTATACCCGGGCAAAGCTGGGTAATCAGCTAGTTGATAATAAAGTAGATTTCTATGTATCTATGCCAAAAATACACCTGATTTTTTTAATTGCTGATCTGGATACATAAAGGTACTTTTGCTGTTTTTAGATTTGTGGTCTTAAATAAAGCCAGGAGAGGGAATTTCAAGGAGACATTATAAGTGAAGCAATAGTTTCTGCTTGGATTTTGCTTGTCTCTGAAATGACGCTGCGGATATGCTGTCTTCCTTTCAATGAAGTACTTGTCAATCAATGAAAAACCACCGAATTAAAGGAAGACAGATAGCCTTATATAGATGTGATAGCTTTTATGAGAAAAGGAATTTCTTGTTAGCTAAAAAAAAAAGTGGAATATATAGATTGAGCTGCGAAAGTTAATAGATTGAAAAAAGTAAGGTGCCAGTCTTGATTTTCCCAAAGATTTAAGATGCAAACAGATCCCTCATTTTCTGTCAGGAAACTAGACCTCAAACTCTAATGTTAGAAAAGGAGGAATCCAAATGTTCAAAGCTTTTAAACTCGACAGATCTTTTATTTTATTTTTTAAAATTGGAAATGGAAGTGATTTATAACATCTACACACTATTCAAAGAATTAAAGTTAAATAATAATGGTAGCAATATTTTATAAGTATACAAAATCTAAAAAAAGCAAATGATTTGATTATTGGATTTTATTGAGTTACTCTAGTCTTTGAAAAGAATACTTTGCTAATGAGCATCTAACTTATACTAGAGTTAGCAGACTTGGTTGCAAAAATCAGAATGGCTCCTTGTTCTGTCACTTTTAGCTCTTAAACATCATTTTGCCAGGACTGTCTGCCGGTAACTGCTTCTTTGAGTTCTTATAAGGTCATACTTCCCATCATTAGTGACAGTAGCCAGCTGCCATGCTTCAGCCTCTTTTTCAATTCCCTCCATTTTTCCAAGCAATGATTCTTGGCTTCATATTATGTGTCCAAACTATCTAAGCTTTAGCTTCATTATAAGTGCCTTCACTGGGCAGACTGGTACTTCACCTAGTATTGAATGGTTCCAATGATGAGAGAATTCTGTATCTCTGCATCTAAAGTTCATTCAGATTTCTTTAATCCAATTGTGTAGCCATAATATATCATGTTACAAACAACTGAATGATTGAATTCTGATTTCTCATACTGAAGCCGAAGCAATAGATATTCCATATCCCATTAGCCAACCTAGAAAACTTTACATGATACAGGCAAACCTTTGCAAAGAGCTGTATCACACATTGGAGATGTTGATATACAGATAAGAGGTTTGGAGGTTTTGGTAAATATAGTTTATGCAATGAATAGCAGCTCCGAATTGATTACTCTTTAGTATCTCAGATTAATTTCTACATAGGTTTATTCCACCCCAAGATCTATCATGGGTAGATATTTTCACTTCTTAACTTTTTTTTCTAATAATTGTATGAAGGCCATGAACAATTTATCACATTTGACTCTGTTGGTAAAAAAAAAGTTGGTCATCTAAAGGCTGTACAGTATTTTGTACTTTGTATTTCTATGTCTAGAGGACAAGGATATAAAATGAGCATTGATGTAACCTTATAATACTATTAGTGGATACTACATCATTTAGCCTTATTCAATTCTTTCTTAATTTCCTCTACTTGCCAGATTCCCAATGAAATCTGTTTCTTAGATATTTCTGTTTCTTGAAGCTATATGCTTTGAGAAAAAAATGAAAGTCATACCTGTCTTTTTCTTTTAACAGCATTTACTCAATGAATTGGTTGACCAACTGCATTTACACTGACATCTAAGAGATTTAAATTCAATTCACTAGTTGATAAAGACTGCTGTTTTATTAAGATGTATATATCAAGTTGGGGTCATTCATCTGACTTAATTTCAAGCAACAATAGTCTTCCACTCAGTATTTTTAAAAGTCTTTAGCCAAAATTTCAGATGTTCTAATATTTTGAGGTATGAATATGTTTCCTTTACTTCACTACAAAATGTATTTCAAATAAAATCAGCAGCATTACTGTGCTGAGGAGAAAGTTAGTTAAATTGATAGGGCAGTTAAAGTTAGTTACATGGCTTTCTTCACTCAAGTAATAATCTTTAGCTGATCCTTTACATTTGGATAACACTTTAAAATAAACAGACAAAAATTGAAAACCAGGGACAATTTGATTAGGAAAATCAGAGGAACATGCTGGGGAGTACAAGCAAAAACATTGTGTACAGTGGTATAATCATTAGCATTGTTGCTGAACATTGTACACCTGTATGGGGAAGAAGTCACACCAACAAGATTGATGTTCACCTTAGTGACACAATGAGAGTAATATTTGGAACCCTTAAATCCACAGCGCTATGATGGCTCTATTTCCTTCTAACGTTGCCATTCCTGATCTCAGATGACAACAACAGACAGTTCGAGAGTGGAATAAGATAAATTCACCATCAAGATTTTCCAATACATAAAATATTATATTCTCTACCTCTCACCAGGCTTAAATCTAGGAAATCAATTTGGAATAACATGCCATAGTCTTACAATCTAGATGAAGAATTGGATTAAGATGGGCAGTGTTTAATAACCACAACAAATAGATCTCCCAGATCCAACAAAACCATTTCCAGGAATGCAGCTGCCCTGAAAATATGAAACCAAGTGAAAAGAATCTGGCCATGCCATGCCAGAACTGAGGAAAAGCTCTTTTGTTGAGCCCATGCCTGGCTCGCCATCAGAGAGGCCGGTTACCTGTTGCCCTAGTGTTGTCTTCCTCCCACTGCATGGTTACTCCAGAGGAGGCTCCTGCATTCTGTCAGCAGCTGCGTGGTTACTCCTGAAAGTACCGGCAGGATTGGGCAACAGCTTTGTTCTACTCTAGAGGTGGCTCCTACAGTGGCTCGGCTTGACTGCTTGGGGGTGGAAGGGGTGTGACTGGAAGCATCAGGAAGGTGCAGGGAAGCAGTTTGATAGGGGTGACTAGAAGGAGCCAGATGGGCCTGCACATTCCAAAAGGCTCTTGGGGTTTCCTTTGTGGGTGGGGCTGCCAGGGGTGTGTGGTTTCACACTTAAGAACAGTGTGGGAATGCAGTTGCTCCCAACACTGTCTTTAGGAGGATTACCCTTTTCAGAGAAGTTCTGTGCTGTTTCACGCTGTGAAGAATAATAATAAAGGCTTGTGGAGCACCAACCTAGTTTCCCAGCATAATTCTTTGTTCCTGCCTGAATGCCTGACTTGTTCTCTGACGTCTTTGAGTGAGGAATGGCTGAGAGCATTGTGACTATGATTTGACACATATCATTCACGAATATCTCCTTAAGAAAGTTAACCGAGTTAAAATTAAATTGTAGTGTGTAACTGATACAGATTGTGAATGACTGCTGGGTTAGAGTTAATAGTTAATCCATCATATTGTTTAGTAATAGATTTAATAGATTTAAAATCAGCATGAAAGATTATTTTCCCATCAATTACAATTTTTTGAGAATTAAGTTCCATTAATTTCAGTTGAAGTTATTTTCAGATAACTGAATGAAGGTTTTTAACCTTAATCTTTTCCTTCTGGAATAAAGAACACCATGCATATAGATATTCCCCTTGTCCAGCAGTACAAATATGAACTTGTCTAGAGTGTAAATAAGAAATAGATCCAAATTTCTGGTCTTGGATGTATTTAATAGACTTCTGGTAGGCAACTCCAGCTATTGTCTGCCTTTTCTCCTCTTTGAGTAGCAGGGGCATTTCAACCAAAGAAAACAACTAAATGTGAGCTTCAAACTGCCAAAATTTTCTATGGAAGAAATGGATATCTGGGGATTGTCCCAAGTACTTCAGATATCTGATTTTTGTAAGCAGCCAGTTCATTTTTTGTTTGTTTGTTTTGCAACTGTTTGCAATCAGCTGGTAGTCGGAGTTCCATTGTACTCTTCAGCCTTAATGGAGTCAAGTCTTCACCCAAACTCATCTTTTCAATAACTTTGGAGTTTATCTTTTGAAAAAAAATCTTTGTAGGTTCAATCCTACAAGTCACTGGGTGAGTTTCCTTTCAATCCAATTTTTTTTAAAAGAAAACAATATCTTTCATTTTATAAAAGATTTCTTTATTATTATTATTTTCAATATACAGCAAATGTGTGACTTTAGAGTTGTATCTAAAAAGTTTAAATGCTAAGGCTTTATGAAACTGATGTAAAGAAAGATTTTGAAACTAGAAACCTTTTATGTGGGAAAAGTCTGCTTTGTTTACATTTCAATGCAACACAAGACTTTAAAGCTTGATTTCTAAAGACATGATGGCTACTTTAAAGGAATTGTTTTATCTGTGGGTGGGTGAAGTGTTTGAACCTTTTAACTCTTTACAGGAACTAAACTTTGTTACATAAGCTGAACAAATTCCTTTAAACACAACTGAAATTGGATTCAAAGACTTAAAAATTACAATTTACAAGAAAGAGATGGAAATACTGGATATACAAATGGAATTGGATCATTTAAAAGCAAAAAAATAAAATACAAATACAAATAATGTACCAAAAGAATGATATGGATTATCCTTTTAAAGTGAAATATATGAGATTTACTGGAGTTACAATCATGGAAGGGGAAAATGTACTTGGATAAAAATGATCAGAATTTCAAGAGAAGAGGCAAAGAAGAACAGGAACAGAGCTAATGAGAGACGAGAGATTTGTTGCAATGTTGAAAAAAGAATTGGAGGGGTTTTTTGAGGAAAATAAAAGGGAAGATCCGTCTCTACAAAATATTTGAGATATGGCGAAGGCGGTTACAAGAGAATTTATAATTAAATACTCAGCCAATAAATGGAGGGCAGAGAGGGCAAAGAGGACCAAAACTTTAGAAAGATTAGGGGTAGACGAATGGGTGTTTCAGAGGGACCCAACTAATGAAATGATTAACAAGAGAAGGGAATTGTTAAGGCATGAATTGTCATTAATGGACCAAGAGGAATTGGCAGGTAAAATGAAAAGGGGCAGACAAACATTTTTTGAACATGCAAATAAAGCTGAGGAAGAAGGCAGAGGCAAAAAGAATAGATCAGTTGCAGGCAGTGGTGAGATTCAATTTTATTTACTACCAGATCTGTGGGCATGGCTTAGTGAGTGTGGCTATGCTGTCAGCCCATCAGACGTGGTATTTGCCAGTGTCGGCCAATCAGAGCTGGTATTTGCCAGTTCTCTGAATTATCACTACCAGTTCTCCAGAACCTGTTGGGCCTGGCTGAATACCACCTCTGGTTGCAAGATGCAAATGGAGCTCTTCTGGGGAGTGTAGAAAAGGAAAAAAAAACACGGTTATCCAAGACTTTTTTGGAGTGCTCTATAAGAAAGATGAATCCAGGAGGGGAAGATATTGAAATATTTGAAGGAATCAGAGTTGCCTAAGGTCCCAGAGCCTATAAAGGATATTCTCAATGCCGAGATTATGGTAGGGGAAATTGAAGTAGCTATTATTGGGCAGAGTGATGGGAAATCACCACGACCAGGTGGACTGCCAGTGGAAGTATACAAGGGAGTATTTGACACTGTAGGGATGAATTTAAGGGACCTATTCAATGAAGTTTTATTGGAGGCTAAAGTCCCCCAATCCTGGTTGGAGACTTACATTGCTGCCTAAAGCTGATTCTGATTCTACATTGATAAAGAATTATAGACCCATTTCACTGCTAAACTCAGATTATAAAATATTTGCATCAATTTTAGCAGGAAGGTTCAAATTGTTTCTAAATCAGTACATCCACCAGGATCAAAATGGCTTTTTGCCTAATAGACAGTTGAGGGACAATGTAAGGATAGTTATGAATGCATTGGAATACTACGAAATGCACTCAGAAAAACAAATGGCCATGGTGTTCCTGGATGCCCAAAAGGCCTTCGACATGGTAAATTGGGATTTTATGATGCATCAGGTTAGGGAAATGGGCTTCGGGTTGAAATTTACGGGGGCAATTCAGGTGCTCCACACTACACAGTCAGCTAGGGTATTGATTGTTGGGGAAGTAACGGAGGAGATTAAAATTTGTAAGGGTTTGAAGCAGGGATGTCCTTTGTCTCTTCTGTTCCTTATTTTAACTCTGGAACCATTACTATGTGAGATAAGACAGGATCCTGATATATAAGGCCTGAATATCAAAAAGGAGGAATATACTATAAACTGCAAGATGACCTAGTATTTATATTGGAAGATCCTTTGATATCTGGTCTGAAATTGTTATTTAAAATTGAAGAATTTGGTCAAGTGGTGGGTCTTCGAATTAATAGGGATAAGACCAAGTTCTTAACAAAAAACCTTACAGGTAGACAAAAAGCAGATACAAGAATTGATGGGAATACAAATTGCAAAAAAGGTAAGGTACTTGGGCATCTGGTTGACTTCCAGATGCTCTTCAATAAAAGAGAATAATTATAAGGAATTGCTTTTAGAGATGGAAAAGGATTTGGACAGATGGAAAAATGTTCAGCTCTCTCTGCTGGGAAAAATTGCGGCGATTAAAGCACATGTATTTCCAAAATGGGTGTTTCTCTTTCAAACAGTTCCCGCAAGAATAGAAAAAGTTTTTTTCAGGAAACTGGACCAAGTGGTAGGTAAATTTATTTAGCAAGGTAAGAAACCTTGAATAAAAAGGAAGATGCTGCAGGAGGGGAGGCTTGGGGCTCCCAAATTGGGAGCTGGATTACCAAGCCTCTTACCTGGTTTGGACAAGAGATTGGGTAGCTTTGAGAAGGAGGTGAATATTGTCAATAGAGGGCCATGATCTACAGCAGGTGTGGCACTTTTTCCTCTGGCCAAAGAAGAATAGCCAGTATAAGTACTTTATTGAACCACCATATCAAGGGGTGTCAGATTAGAGTTTGGGAGAGGATTAAGGGCCAGGCATACATTAAGATCCCTCACTGGTTTGTAGTGTTAGAAGCAATGACCTACCTATCTGTGTTCAATTCAGAAAAGATACTGACCTACAGGGAATTATTAGGTGAGGGTGGCAACCTTAGATCTAGAACAGATTTACAAGGTAGGGGCGTTCTATAGACTGGTGGGCATATGCCCAGATTCAGGCAAGACTTAAAAGTGATAAAACAGAATATGGTATCTGTACTTCCCCTCAAGAGCTTGATAAAATTTTATTAGAAGGAGAATGGAATTTTATTTCAAAGGTTTACAATTTTCTCCTATCCCGGACATTAGCAGAAGAGATAGTTAAGGACTCGATGATTGCCTAGGGGAGAAATTTTGGATATTCAGTAGATTTAGAGAAATAGCAACAAATTTGGAATAGAAATAGAAACCTCCTTCAAAGAAAACACATATAAAATGATTTACAAATAGCATATCTCTCCAGCAAAGATTGCAAAAATGTTCCCAGGGCTATGGACAAATGCTGGAAATGTGGTTCGGCCAGAGGTACCTTTTATCACCTGTGGTGGACATGCCCATATGTAAGGGAATTTTGGAAAAAGATTAAAGGCTAGCTTCTTGAAATGACTGGGATGAAGTTCCAGTTAAAATCTGAGGTGTATTTGCTGGGGATAAACCCTGGGGGCGTTGGCAAGGCAGACTGGTATCTCTTCATACACATCACTACTGCTGCAAGGATGGCTTATGCACAGGTATGGAAGGAGAGAGATCTTCCATTGGACCAGCTAGTAATTGGTAAAATCTTGCATTGTGTGGAGTCAGACAGATTGACATATATGTTGAAAGACAAACAAGAATAAATTTTTAATAAAAGCTGGGCCCAATGGTATACATGGGTGGAGAGAAGACTAGTAAAGGGAATGGGGCATGGATAATATCGGGAAGATTACTCATTGGTGACTGTCTTTTTTTTTTCAATTGACCATGTATGCACACAATATATAGATTATGGATAAAGAACTAAGGTAATGAATGTGGCAAGATAGAATGTGATCTTAACTTGTATAGGGTTGTTATGATGTTTTTTCTTTTACTATGTGGGAGGCGGATTAAGCCTCCAGTCTGTTGATGTTTGTTTAGTTTGTCCTGTATGTCGTAAATACTTAATAAAGATTTATTTAAAAAAAAATTAAAAAAGAACAGGAATTACATTTTTATCTATCAGATTTAGGGAAGGCTGGGAAGAAGAAGGAAGAAACATACAAAATTAGTTTTTATGAAAGTGGTTAAATCATGATTTACTATCTTTGGTGGTATTTAATGGTTATCTGGATTGGATAGTTTTCCTTTTGGAATTGTTCAATGAACATTTACATTATTTTTGATAACTAAATAAGGGATTATTGCTTCTGGTAATGTTTAATACCTTTCAATTTTATTAATAGCATTTTTGTAATGTTTAATTATCAAGACAAGGATGAGGGAGATTTAGATTAAATGGAAAGAAGTATTATATATTTATACAGTTAGGTATTTTTGTTAATTTTTATTAGAGATTTGTTGATCAATAAGGCAAGCTGAAGATTTAGAGATGAGTTTAGGGAAATGGGGGTACAAAGAGACTCAAATTACAAACAAGGAAGTTACAAGGAATTCTATAGTTGGATACATAGGAAGTCAGGGTAAGTAAAGCATGCATATTAGAAAAATATGAACTAAATACTTCCTTAACTCTACTTTACATGCTAAGCTATACCAAATATACAAACCTCTCTATTTTTCTACAACAGTCAGAGAAGCCAAAAAGTAGAAACCTTTCAAATGTGAAAGAGGACAGGAAAGAATGGAGAAATGGAAACACTGTCGGGCCTCCTGACATGTAGTTTCCCAGACATAAACATCATTTTTGTGCTTTGATAATGGTAAGGAAAGTGTTGAGCTGTGTAATTACACCTATACATAAATTTTCCAGGGCAATGTGTGGGTGGGTGTGACAAGGAAAGAAGTGATGTGCTGGTAGGAAGAAGAGAGGTAATTGAGATTGGGAATGGAAAATGAAGGCAGCTAAGAAAACTGTATGCTTTTTAGGCAATTTGGTTGTTGGTGCTCAGGACAACCAAACTGAGATGTTCATGAAAGAATAGAAATCAAGATGAACATGTGAGGTTCCATGAAAGCTATTTTTTAATAATTCTTTCTTTAGGATTTTATTTGAGAACTCTGCATATACTTAAGATGTCATTTCATTGCAATCTAATGAATTGCAGAAATTAAAGAAGTAAATAATACAGAAACGAGAAGTATACTTGGAATAGTATTCCAGGGGTTCTGCATTGATTGTCATAGTAAACCCTAATATCAATTAAGCACAGATTGTAAATGAGGGTTTTTCACTAACTTCACAGCTAAAAGTTGATCAGAACAGCAAATTTCATACTTCAGGTTTTATTATGTAACTGCATTTGAAGCACACTCCAATTTTTATGTCCCCAAGACTCACTAGTCTTGCTCTCCTAAAATTGTGGGTTTTCATAGTACATTTTTTCTTTTTTTTATTTTTTTAAATAAGACTCAAAATAGATTCAGACAGACTCTCATAAGCCTCATGTGTCTATTCTGAGGCATTTTTAAAAAACTCCATCGCATCCCCTACCATACCCTCTTCATCCCTTGGAGGCCTAATTTTCTTCTATTTTATTTTTGCTCTGGGTTAAAAAAAATTCTCCCTAACTATACCAGTATTACTACTTTGAAATTAGTTTCTACTTGAAAATAAAGCTCGTGAAGTTTCTCCTCAGAATTCATCAGAAATCTGTCTGAACAGGGATATCCAACAAACCCCATACATTTTGTTTCGTGCCCATCTAAATTTATCCCAATCCCCTGAAAATATAACCCTACCCTCTACTCTAGAAGAACTGAGGTATTTTTAACAGAAGAATTGTGTGTAAATTCTCAGGGCTGAAAGTACTCTTTTTAATAGGAACTGATGGTAATGTTCCGTCAGTCCTTCAAACAAAATATACTTTAAGACTAATCATTCAGATCTCAATGCTACCTCTTTTCACACTTTCAAATGGAAAAAAACCCTATACAAATAATAAAATTGGATATCTAACACAATAGACTGGAGTGGGCATGCATTAGCCCCTCGCTGTTGGGGTGACAGGGAACTATTTCTTTCTCTACAAATGCCCCATAAATCAAAACAATGGCACTGATGGTATAGCTTAATTGTCCTTGATATGGTGCAGCAACTGTAAGTTATGATTGCTTGTAAAATATGCTGTCGAAATGGCTGCCTTGTGAGGACCTTTCTGTTATTTATGGATTCCCCTACCATTTTATCACCCTAGTATGTATTTTTATTTGAACAAAAACACAAATTTACTGCTCTAACATCCCCAAATCATGTTTTATAATGCAGGCCCCAAACAGACAATAAGGTATCTTGTTAATGTGAGGAAAACCTTTATACAATTTTTATAGGTGGCATCTGCCCCCAGAGAGATTAACTAAAATATATAAAAATATGTAGACAACTTGTTAGACATGCAAACAATTACCTGGCACATACTACCACATGTGGTAGACATGTACAAAGGCAAGGAAATATTGGATAAAAATATACATGTGGTTAGAAAAAATGACCAAACAACACACAGACTTTAAACCAGAATTGTTTTTATTAGGTATTATATCAGAGGGTTATGACAAAGGCTATGACATTAGATATATCTATTATTAATTAATTAATTAAGTAATTAAGTAATTAATTAATTTGATT
>JANHFR010002478.1:0-18232 GCA_032468015.1 Mimophis mahfalensis | reverse complement strand
AATAAGCTGGCATATACTAAAGAATGAAGGCTATTGCTAAGCACATTGACTTGTGCTTAAAAATTGTAAGCCACCCTGAGCCTCCGGAGAAGGGCAGCATATAAATTGGATTAAAAAAACAAAAAACGAACTATGATCAGAACAGGAAATTTTCCTTCCCTGTGCAGATTCAGTTATGTATGTTCACCTGCAGACAAATATTGTATATTTTCTGGGAGGACAGGCTTTAAGTTTATTAATCCCTTCTATTTTGAAAACAACGAAAAAGTAATTTTGCGAATGGCTCATCGGGGCAGAAATGATTTCTTTACCTATATGCGCTGAGATGATGATATAGCTTTATGAGAGCTGACTTTAAATACTGCATTTGTGAGGGATTCTGTATAAGTGACACAAGAATCACATAAGACTTGGGAATCTCTCTTATAACCTATAGCCTGTCAAAAGAGTGGTGGGTTAAGCACCTGTCACAACGTCTTTATGTTCCTAGTTACATACTAATTGAGAGACTAGGGTGATTCCCAATCCGCCCTTTGAAGTGAATCAGGCCATAAAATGGGAATCATTAAGGAATCCTGGAATGCACTTCTAATATGGTAAAGGTGGTGTAACAGAATCTTGAAAGCCTATCAGAAATTCTACTTCCACTTGTACCGAACACAATTGCAGTGTTGTTTTGTATTTCTTTCTTAACACTTTCTGCTTTCCCAGGACTCAAATATCTTTCTTCGTAACAGTTTGATGTTGCTCTTCTCATTCTCTAAGTCAAATTCACATTCCCTCTCCATCGCAAGGTTTGGTGTGCAGAAACTTATTTCTGGGAACAGACATCATCTTACTGAAGGGCTCGTTTTTCATTTGCAACTGCTCTTGTGCCCTTGAAACCCAAAGTTAAGTAGGGCTGAAAGTTCTTTCATTTGTGGAGTTTCACAGTCAGAAGAAAGGAATTCGGTTCATTCTATAAATCACCCCCAAAATGTCACTTCTTTCAAAGGAACCCTGGAACCTACAAATTTGGAGTTTGGAAGTAGTTGGAATGGGGGGACAACGTGATGCTTTGTATGAGGAAAAAGGTTCAGGAGTTTCTCTTCTACTAGCATAGGTATTGGGCTATTAGTTTGAAAGCTATTAAAGCTATTTCCTAAGTTTAAAATTGATTTATCCTACTTATTTCATTTTAAGGTATGTAATTGCTAATGAGTATTCTTCCCTCCTCTTCCTAGTTCTGATCCGTTTTGTAGTCATGATGGCTCTTAATATTTGGGTCATCGCTACTATATTGGCATACCGGAAGGCTAAGAAGCAAGGCTAAGATGCAGATCATCCCCCCTTTTAAACAACATGGACAAAAATGAGACATTCCATTAAATGAGAACTGATGTTTACATACTGAACATGTACTTAACATTCAGTGCCAACACCTCAGATGCATTGTGATGTTTATGCTGTTTGTAAAAATAATTGGATAGATGAACAAAGTGTTTCATTTTATACGAGCAGATTGCATAACAGACTCTCAAACTGGTTGTTTTTTATTTGTTGGTTATCTCCACGGATAATCCCACCGTTCTAGCATGTACACACAACTCAGTAGGACCAACAACAGTTCAAGCCAACCAAACTGATTTACTGAATTGCTGGCTTTTCAGAACTGCGTTTCTGGCAACTGTTATCTATGTTGGGGGGTTTTTCCCCCCATTAAGGTGAAATTTATCTTCTAAAGATAAATTAGCCTATGAGGAAATCTTTCTCTGATTTCCTCACGCTAGATGGCCCTCTAAATCTTCATCTTAAAAAAGATCTGTGTATTTTATTCAGTTAAGGGTATTTCAAAACAGCTTCAACTACAGAAAAAAATACTTTTTTATTTCAGTTCCTGCACTTCAAATATATTAAACTTGATTCTCTGTTTGGGTTTATGTGTCGGTTTACTCTATATTTTTTTGAGCCAAATTTGTATCGCTACTATTTTTAATAGCTGTTAATAGCTGTTATATTTTGATTCCAAATATAAACAAATACATGAAACTTAAAGAACATCAACAATATTTCAGCAATTCTTTGAATTTGGTTTGGTAGCCCACTAGGTTTCAAGAAGTATAAATGTATCATTTGTACTTAATTCTGAAAGTTACTTCAGCAATAAAGAACGACATTTCAAAAAAAATACTAGTAAAGCTCTGTGTCTGTTCGTTGAACTAAGTATCCAGCTTTTTCAATTAAACTTATTTAAGGAAGTAAAGTGTTTTTGTTTAATGTTACATGTAGTAGCTGCTTTACATTTTCAACATTTCTTTAACTCTTGAATAATTGTGCATCTTACATGGTAATAAAAAAAAATGACCTGCTCTAACACGTGGGAAATTTTCAGCAGAAAAATTAAGTACTTTTGAGTTCAGCTTGTCCTGGTGAAGGATTTTTATCAAATTAGAGATGCAAGAGATTTTATTATGGGGGTGGGGCAAGCCACATTTTATTTAGCCTGGTTTGTCAGGATTTTTGTAAGGATTAAAAGAGAAAAACATCTACATGAATTCCATCTGAGATGATGTAAAGATTAAACATTTTAAATTACAATACCATGTAAATTAATGTCTTGTGAGTCTATATGCATGCCCCTTCGAGTCAATGTGGACTCCTAGTGACTATCTGGACTAGTCCCTGCAGTTTATTGGACAAAGTTTTGTGGAAGAGGTTTGCCACTGCATCCTTCCTAGGACAGAGGGAGTGACTGGCCCAAGGTAACTCAGTTGCTTCTGTGCCTAGACTGGGACTAAAATTCAGAGTCTCCTGCTTCTCGCCTGGTGCCTTAACCGACGTGACCAAAGTGGCTGTGCATTTAAGGGTACATAACACAGTGCATTCAGAAAGTATACAGACCCCATTCACTTTTGTCAATTTTATTCTGCTGTAGCCGGATTTTACAAATGACAAAGTGAAAACAATGTTAGAAATCTCTGTACATTTTATTAAAAAGAAAAAAACGGAACTATCACATTGGCGTAAGTATTCAGACCCTTCACTTAGAACTTTGTTGAAGCACCTTCATTGAAGCACAGCCTCGAGTGTTTTGGGGTATGAGGTGACAAGCTTGGCATACCTGGATTGGGGGATTTTCTGCCATTCCTTGCAAATCTCACAGGTTGGATGGTGACCATCAGTGGACACCCATTTTTAGGTCCCTTCGGAGATGTTCAGTAAGATTCAAGTCAGAGCTCTGGCTGGGCCACTTTAGGACAGGGGTTCCCAACCTCTCAGCTGCTGTCCATTACCAGTTGGTGGTCTATTTGCAACCAGGCTGTGTGGGTGGCCAGCTGGTGTGCCTGTGTGGTCACATGCATATCCACATGTGAGATTGCAGTTTGCAGCCCCACTCGCATGGGTGGCACAGGCACTTGCCACCCCACTCCGCCTCATGCGAGCGTTATCGGCACCCGGCCTCACAAGCAGGGCAGGTGCTCGCACGTGCACCTGCCCTTCCCACAAAACCATTCCTTTCCCTCTCTCCCTCCATCCAGGCTGCCAACCTGCAAAGGTTGGGGAACTCTGTTCTAGGATATTCACAGAGTTGTCGTCTTGGCTGTGTGCTTAAGGATCGTTGTCATATTGGAAAGTGAACCTTCAACCCAGTCTGAGGTCCTGAGCGCTGTGGTACAGGTTTTCATTGAGCATATGATATCCTTGTACTTTTCTCCATTCAGCTTTCCTTCCACCCTGACCAATCTTCCAGTCCCTCCTGCTGACAAACATCCCCACAGAAGGATGCTGCCACCACGCTCCACTGTTGAAAGGATATTGGGTGATGAGCAGTGGTGGGATTCAAATAATCCCACCATTGGTTTGCTGAAAATGAGAGCATGTGTGCGTGCATGCGTATGGCTTTTGCAGCACAGGGAACACGCTGTTCCCATCAATTTCTGCTCTCCGGAGCGGTGGACGCTCTTTCTCTGGGCTCCGCAGCCTCCGCAGAGCCCAGAGAAACAGCTTTTACTGCTCCAGACAGCAAAAATGGATGGGAACAGCATGTTCCCTATGTTGCAAAAGCCAAAGCTCAGCTGATTCATGCGGCTACTAGTTCTGCCGCACAAATCAGCTGAGCTTTAAAAAAGGAAAGGGCAGGGGCAGGTGGGCGGGACCAGCCAGTGTTGGTTTTTGCCGGTTTGGTGAACCATCCCAAATTTTCGTCACTGGTTCACCCGAACCAGGCTGATCTGGTAGGATGCCACCACCGGTGATGAGCAGTGCCTGGTTTCCTCCAGACATAACGTTTAGAATTGAGGCCAAACAGTTGAATCTTGATTTCATCTGTCCAGAGAATCTTGTTCTTCACAGTCTGAGAATTTTTCAGGTGCTTTTTCATGAACTCCAAGCAGGCTGAATGCTTTCTGAATCCACTGTACTGTATGTCATTCTGTAAATGAATTCATTTCTAGAAAAAAAACAAATCAAGATGCCTGAATACTATTGAGCAGAGCATAGAGAAGGCGCCACAGTTTTATTTGTAAGGCAAAATGTTCTTTTCTGGTGACTGTGTTCAAATGCAGAACTGATTTTTCTCAAATTTAGGAGAAACTCTTAGTGACTTATTTTGTTGTTGCCACTTTCCTTAATACTACCATAGGGAAGTAATGAATCTGTACAGGACAAAACCTAGGGTCTAACAGGCAAGACTTTTCTAAATTGTGACCTATAGTAATCAATCCTACAGCTGAATAAAATCCTATTAAATATGTCATCAGATTGGTCAGATTAAAATAATAGACAGTCCTTGTTTAGTGATCACATTTGGGACCAGGAGGCTTGTTATTAAGTGAAGTTGTTGCTAAATGAGAAATCACATGACTCTGACTGCTTCCCTTTCCCCACCTACTCTACTCTTTGGAATATTCAGCCCAGCACTGCGATAATTAGCATTACAGGGATTGTCTGTATTTGGAGAGGAAGGGATTAAAGAGAGTAGGGAATATTGATTTAAAAAAATGTACTGAGGCCCACAGCCCAGAAGGGGGCTGGGAGCACATTATACAAACAGCCCAGTTATTCTCCATTTGTCTGCTCTGCTCACTCTCTTTTAATCTCTGCTTTGGGGGGTGGGAGAAAAAACATGAACCACCCACAGGAAAGATTGCATGCAGAAATCATATACCACCCCCACCCCCCGCAGAAAGCAAGGGAAGGGATTACAAGAAAGTAAGTGGACCTCTAATATTTTCACCTGGAACTTGCAAAATCATTCTATACTTCAAGCAGATTACTTTCTCAATTCCTATAAATCACAATCATCCAATACTCTTCCAACTCTCTATCTTGGACCTCAGATTTACTCTCTAGAAATTCCACTCTTATTTTGTTTTACATTGTCAGGTGATTTTTCAACGT
This sequence comes from Mimophis mahfalensis, assembly GCA_032468015.1. Lineage (NCBI taxonomy): Eukaryota > Metazoa > Chordata > Lepidosauria > Squamata > Mimophis > Mimophis mahfalensis. The sequence continues at coordinate 12,853 of JANHFR010002478.1, read as the reverse complement.
CTTTTTTCCAAGTCCTATCATAATTTTATAAAACTTTACTTTCTTATATAAGAATTTTATAAATCTTATTCATGTCTCAAAATCATCCATTTTTCTCCTGGCGAGTTGCTTCTGGTGGGTAATGGCAACATGACTTAGGTTGTGGCTCTCCATAGTTTGGCAATATCTTTTATCTCTCTGGATCAAAGGAAGATTATGGAAGTAAACATGTGCTGGACAGAAGTTCCTTCTGATTAAACTGGGGGCCGGAGGGGAATTGCAGCTAGATACTCCGGATTTTCATCTCTGCTCCCAACTACAACACAGCTGATATGAACATTTACAGCTTTGCTTTCTCCATGTCTTAACACTTTAAGAAGCAATTAATTATAGATGCAGCAAAGATAAAACCCCTTGCAGTGAGTTACACCTCTGTTTGAGATTATCAGTGAGAGAGATGAGAGATTCAGGTGAAAAAAAACATTGGCGAAAAAACATAACCTAAAAAGTTTTTTTAACTAAGAGGACAGAATTCTTATTTTTTCTATTTTTATTTTTACTACGTAGTGAAAGGGGATGAAGTAAAATAAGGAGAAAAAAAGAGAAGGGTTTTTTTTTACTCTACTTACTTGGGACTTTTTTTGTTTTTGCTTAAAAATAACTACTAGAAAAATGACCAGAGAAGGAAGAGGGGGCTCATTAGAAGTATTTGTAATTAATGTATAATTTAGGAATTCTGAAAAAAATGGTAGATTAATTAGATCAAATATTCCTGCTTACTGTCTTGTAATCCCTTTCCTCATTTTCTGCAAGGAGTAAAAATAAAAATAAGTTAGATACAGACTATACACTGACTAATGGCGATCATGTGACTTATGACACTATAAATGTCATAAATGAAGGCATTGGTTATAGTTATTTTTTTCAGCACCATCGTGACTTTAGATAGTCACTGAATGAAGCTGTTAGTAAATTAGGTCTCTACAGCTGATGCTACCTTACAAAAAAATCTTAAAATGTACATCATCTCTCACTGTAGAATTTCATCCATCTCTCAGGATAGAACACTGGCTCATACTGAATTCAATAATTATATGCTAGTGCTTTGATCTCATAATGGATTTTTAGATCAGATTCTGTAGAGATTCTCAGTCATCCAGGTCATGGTTGTCCCAAAGGTGCTTTTTCAAGAGGCAAGTGGACTTTCATGTTTTTTCTTTGAAGATGTTTTCTTCTCATTCAAGAAGCTTCTTCATCTCTGACAGGAATTATATTCCTTGCAGACAGTTGGTCATTTGCATTCTTTTAGAGCAGGACTGTGTCGTGGGATTCAAATTTTTTTACTACTGGTTCTGTGGGCATTGGTGGGTGTGGGTTTGTGGTCATGTGACAAGGCGGGCGTGACTGGGTGGGAATGGCCAATTCAATGTCACTCCCCCAGTCACATGACCCAGCCACACCTACCCAGGTTTTGTGGCTCCTGTGTTTTCTGTGGGAAATGGGTCATGTGACTGGGTGGGAGTGGCCAACTTAATTGGTCTCACCCTTAGGAAATTTCTTAGTCCAAATCACAATAAAATAGCACTGTTCCAATATTTAGAATAACAGAGTTGGAAAGGACCTTGGGGGTCTTCTAGTCCAACCCCCTGCTTAGGCAGGACACTCTACACCACTTCAAACAAATGGTTATCCAACCTCTTCTTAAAAACTTCCGGTGTTTTGAGTATTTACAACTTCTGGAGGTAAGTTGTTCCACTGATTAATTGTTCTGTCAGGAAATTTGAGGGGTTTCTACAAAAATGAGAGAGTCAATCTATTTTCCAAAGCACCAAAAGGCACAAGAAACAATGGATGGAAACTAACCAAAGAGAGAAGGAACCTAGGACTAAGGAGAAATTTACTAAGGGTGAGACAAATCAAGCAATGGAGTAGCTTACTAAAGGCTTTCAAAAAGAGTAGCTCCATCACTAAAGGCTTTTAAAAAGAGTGAGGGAAGTACAGCCCAAAAGGACAGTGCCAGGAGCTACTAAAACAATGCAGAAAACTTAAAACAGCCATTCCCCCCCTTTTTTTAAAAAAAAAAGTCAACCCCAAAGCAAACTCAGCAGCTGAGAGGTAAACTAAGAGCAGTTGATCATGCTAATTGAAAGCCTGAGCATGCTGCCAAAAGCCACTAGCCCTTTCAACTCTATTATTCTATGTTCTGTATGTTCTAAATTGGGTGCTTCACAACAGAAGCAATACAGCTGGCTGGACCACACATGCATTAAATTCACAGCCTGTATACTCAAGCTGCATCACTGTCCCCTCCTGTATCTTTCCCCAGGAAGAAACAAGAAGTAGCCAACACTGCAGCAGCTATAAAAGGTCTTGGGGAGCTCCAGGGAATATCAGCTGATCGCAGAAGTGTTACTCTTTATAATGGCTGTTGCTAAAACACATTGTAAGCCGCCCTGAGTCTTCGGAGAAGGGCGGGATATAAATGGGATTAAAATAAATAAATTAATTAAATAATGAAAATGTTTGTAATCTTGTCCTTCCTGAAGAGGTTAAGCCCATCCCTAGGTGGGTGATTGATGGGTTTCCCTGCCCTAATCCTGTCAGTTTCTGTTTATTGACTTGATTCAGGGTGTATGGCTGCATTACAGCTGCAACTGTTAAGTGGTTCTTGGCTGTCTGCCTGGAACTACTACCGGTTCTCTGAACTGCAGAAGCAATTAACTGACAGTTCGGCCAAACCGGTGAGAATTGGCTGAATCCCACCTGTGGCTTTGTCATGCTCTGGCCGTGCCCATGCCCCGTTTAGCGAAGGGAGACAAAGTTGTGATATATCACGTGACGTCACTGTGATAATGCGAGTTTGACACCCGATTTAGAGGTTTATCTGTGTCCTCGGGGTCACCTGAGTAGTACTCCTGGTTCCTTAGTCTGCAATTTTTTTCTTTTTCTTTGAAGAAGTTGCAATCATCTTCAATGACTCAGGTCACCCTGAGGACACAGATAAACCTCCAAGTGCATCAACAACCCTCTAAAAGGATGCAAATTACCAGCTGTCTGCAAGGAGTATAAATCCTTCCATTCCTTACTAACCAGTCAGAGCTGTAGTAGTTCTTGGATGAGAAGCAAAATGTCTTAAAAGAAAAAACATGAAAGTCCAGTTGCCTCCTGAAAAAGCACCTTTGGGACTTAGATCAGATTACTAAACTTATAATGGCAAAACAGGGTGTTCTAAACCAAAACAATTGGTTCTGGACAAAGATTTAACTGAAGAAATCTTAAGATTTAAGAATATAGTTTCACATTAATTGATGTGGTGAAATTTGCCAAGGTGATTTGAATAGTTCATGTCTGTGGGTGACTTAATCATTGTATCTGGTAGAGCAAAGTAAAGTTTAAAATGTCTACACAAGACTGCAACTTATGGTCAGTTTCAGAAATAATGTGTGCAGACAGCAGGGAATGATCCTGTATCTTTATTATTTTTATCAAATTTTGTAGGTTCTTTGATTGTTATGATCTGCAGAATCCTCAAGACTTGGATAGCTTTTAAGATTAATAATAATAACATGAATACTTAAGACTTAGACAGGTGTGAACATGAGCAAAATAGTCTTACATTTTTTCTTGCTTTGGAATTGATGGGACACTTTTCTGACAGCAAAATTCATAAAGATCCTCATAAGCTTAAACTAATTCTTTTGGATAAAAAGGAAATCATGTTTAGGTTTCTTTCCAAAAGCAAAGTTTTGATCTGCTTTTAAAAGCCTGAAAGTCACTAAGTAAAATTACTTTTTAAATATAGATTTTTACATAAGCATGTAAGTCAACTGAATCTATACAATGCCAGTTTCAAGTATGGTGCAGTTATTCACATTAATATTGTTTTAAAAAATCAACTTGCTAATATTAGTATCTTACTCAAATAGTTTATTTAAAAAAAATATATTTCTTCCAATTCAGATCATCCCACAAATAACAATTTATAATATAAAATATGTATGCCATTAGTGAATTCAAACAAGGTTTATTGTTTACATTTTTAAACAGTAAGTTTTGTATGCAAAATATGCATTTCTTAAAATATTTTATTGTACACTCACTGTTCAGAGCAAGCACACAAGACAATATTCTTTCACCGTGTCATGAAGTTGTAAAAATTAACCAAAATAGAAGTATATTTAAATGTGCAAGCTAGGATATGCATTATTAGATCGATTTATAGGTACATGATTTTCAGTCTATGTCAGTGGAAACAGCCATGTTATAGGTCCAAGTGAATTGAAATTTCTTGTGCGTGATCTACTGAAGTGAACTCTTAACAAGTGAGGCTTGAATGAGCTGATCTCAGCGTGTGATGAGCTCAGACGTAACTGCATACAACTGCACAAATAAATGGGAAATATGTAGGAGTCCTGCTTGGTGAATTCTACACCAATTCCAATTTTTATGAGGGTGGATACCCAATAGTTCCTGGTCCTCTCATTTTAAATACCCAATTTCTGTTACTGAAACAAAAACAAAATCTGAAATGTATCAGTCCCTTTCTTCAAATAATAGATTCTACATTCCACTGTTATTATCATACAACACCTGTGCATATATATGCATACAGTTTTTTTTTAAAATCCCAAAGTAGAGTTTCCAATATTTCTTTCTTTTTTTAGCTCTTATTGTGTTTAATATAGCATCCTGTAGTTCTATATAAAACATGCATTTGTGGGATAAATTATTGACATGGCATGAATGAGTTTACAAATTATATTCTGTACAACATAAAAAAAATAGATTAAGTGCCTCCGTGGCGCCTTTTCCTTCCACAAGTTCTCAAACACACAAAACTCAGATTATTTTCCTGTTGCTAAAGCTATGTGCTTAGAGAATAGGACTGAAAGGTTTAAAATACATCTACAGTATTTTTCAGTTATTGTAAAATTCCTTAAACATTGTGCGATGAAAATGTAAAAATAGTTATTTTTCCAGAAATAAAACACACAGCTAGGATAGTATGCAAAAAAAGGTGAAAATCAATAGCACTTAAGAAGGAGAATACAAAGTCTGTGACTAATACTGAGAACTGAACAAAGAACTGATTTGAAAATACCTATGCATGAATGTTATATATTAGTTCTAATACTACCAGTTCATTGTTTCTGGAAGCAAGGTTTAGCTGATCCCCCCTCCCCTCCCCTCTCAAACCTATTAGGTACACATTCATATAGACTGACATTGATATAAACTATTACATGTAAACATAGTGCACTATTATTCTGCAACAAAGCAAAATTGCATTTAAGAGCTGGTAAACCTCTGCATTCTTTTATCTCTTAAATATCAGGAATGAGCATAAACTTTAAGGGAACAAAATTAATTTAAGGCATTCACAACTGATAAAACAAGACTTGGGACTGCTTGGTAGGTAATAAGTACATACCTGGGACTTTTCATTATATTTAACTGCTGAGTGCAGACATGCTGAATAAACAAGTATGAATGATATAAATGTCAACATTATGGCTTTATACAAGTGCATAGTTGCATACTGTATTAATGGAATATGAATAAATGTATAAAAATAAAATGGAAAAAATTTTAAAAAACACTTTTGCAGCATTACAATACAATGTATTTATTTAAACACCAAAATACATACAACACACAGTATAATGGTCACTTTTAAAGATGCAGTCTTCATCCATCTGGTATGACCCTGCCGCTCACTGCTTTCTTTTGGCAAAGTTGCTGGTAGCATTTCTCTGCAGAAGCCGAACAAGGATAGATTCTTCATGACTCCTCATTGTTTTGATCTGTCGAGTCTTTGTGGAAAGAGCTCCAAGAGAATCTCCCCCCCCCCCAATGTTTAAATATATTTTAATTTCAAGAGGTCTGAGAGTGAGACGCTCTTGCTCTGGGAGACGTTTTGTTGTTTTGGCTGCAGACTTGGGAGTTTCGTTCACCCGAAAGAAGCTGGTTTTCACGTACAAAGATGGCGATGGAGACACATGGGAGAAAAGAGGAAGCCAGGACTTCTAGGTTTTTCACAGAAGCCAGATTTTATATCTTTCTTTTATGGGAGAAGCCGGCAAAAGGGATAGGTGAAGGTGGGGAGAGGAGTTGGGGGTGGGGGGACATGTGAAGAACAGACAGCAAACATCACAGTAGCTCAGGCACAATATAGCAACAGAAGAGAGCAGATAGTAAAACCAAAGCTCTGATTTTTATTAAGCGTCGTTGGAAACAAGACACCTGGCAGCTGCTCCTGGTTGGCCAGATGGACTATACTGACCTTGGCAGGCAAGGCCGCTGTCCAAAGCACGCTCGATGTCTTCCTCCTGGGTGTTCCTGAGGTTTTCTTTCCTTACCATTCCAGGCCTTGAGGGCAGAAGCCTGCAGGGCACGAGGATCGGAGAAGGTCAAGGCCCGCGGCTTGTGCAAAGGGCATTCCAATTGACGGAAGTCTCTTCCTTGCTTGGACCTCCAGAAGGAAGGGGATGCTGGGCACTGCTGGGGGCGCGGCGCAGCGTAGTAATAGTGAGAAAAGGGATTTCTTCATATTTGGTGATACAGGAGGATCTTTGTAATGCAAGTAGTCATCGAGTTACAACTGCGATTGGGGGTGTGGTGTGGTTTGTGAGATGTGGTAAAGCACGATGCCACATGATTGCTTGGCGACCACCATCTCCAAGTCCTGGTTGTCCCTAGTAGTAGATAGCCCAAAACCTGCAGGTCATTAAGTGGGAAGCAGAGAAAGTCCCAGGTAAGGAGAGCAGGGGTGCTGTTGGGGGCAGGGGAGAGTCCTGGGTAAACCCAGAGTAGGCCATATGTGAGTTGGGGAAGGGGGTGCTCTGTGTGGTGCAAGTTCAGAAAGCCACGGAATGAGGGTGCCAGGTCTATGCAATCACAGGGAAGGAGGCCATGGAAACAGGGTGCAGGGAGCCTGTGTATGTGTACAAGCTCAGCGAGGCCTTAGAAAATGGGTGCAGGGTGCATCTTTCCTTGGCCTCCCTCCCTGTGATTGCATACAGCCTGCGCCTCTTTTCAGGGCCTTCCTCTAACCACATGCACCCCACACTCGCCCTCGACTCAACTGACTCCTGCACTGGGCCTCCCCCCTGCAGCATATCCCCACTCCTTTCCTGGGCCTCCCTCTGCTTCCCATGACTCCTGGGTTGCCTCATGCCAATGGCAGTCATAACTCAAGGTACGATGTTTCAGTCTTGTTTCAGAAGGATGAAGATCACCTTGAAAACTGCATTCCCAGAAGGCAGTTAGCTGGAGAAAAAAAAAAAAAAAGAAGACCTCAGTCAGTTTAAATATAGTAAACTCAAATTTGTGGTCTGTGGGCTCAGAGGAAATAGAGGTGGGCAACAAGGAAATGCTGGATCTCTCAGCCGGTCTGGTTCATATTAGCAAAGCAAATAGTTTCTCTTTGTGTATTGATCTTAAGGAGCAGTTAATGTCTTTCCTTCAGATACACAGCATGTTGTCACTCTCATTTCAAATTGATTGTCCTACTTTGTTGCTGGCGGAAACAGAAGAACAAAGCTGTTGCAGGATCAGAGATGAGAATGACGCAAAATGGGGCAAAATTTAGAACTCTTAATCATAGGTATTCTTGGTCAAGAGCAAAGCAGCCCAAGTGTGCCACAGAAAATCCAAAAATTTCTAGGGTGGTAGTGAAAAAAGTTGTTTAATTTTGGGTGGCAGTGGGATGAGTATTAGAATAGATCCTAGTTTACATTTCATTTATTTAAAATGTTTATATAGCACACTATCTTTCTCCCAATTAAAAATGATTCAAAGGAAAGATTATATTCCCCTCAAAGGTGATTTGGAAATTAGGAAATCCAGCCTAACTTTTAATAATATGTTGGGGGATGGAGACAAGAAGTTCTATCCTTCCTATCCTGATTATCTAGTGTAATATATTTGCAAAGCAAGTTATACCACACTTTAGTATGACGAAGGTACACCAAAGCACAGAAAATCAAGTTTTTACCTTGTCACCTACATATGAGCTTGCAGCAACATGTGACATAACAAATAGACCTGAATGTTCAAAAGTGGACTTGCACAAAGGCAGCCATACATGAAAAGTCCACTATAAGAAGCACATGTAAATATATAAGGGATTTCGACATAATTTCAAGGCAATAAAAGTCATGCATGGGTCAAATTATTATCATTATTAGATTTGAAGCCAGCACATATATAGCTCTCGTGGGAGAAACTGAAAACGCATGCTGTAATAAAACCAATGCATTCTCCTACAGGAATTCATCCATTTACCTCTTTAGAATAAACACATTGTTATCATCATCGCTATCATCAAGATCGTCCTCAGCATCATCAATATTAAAATCAACATCAAAATCAATATCACCAAATGACCAATCCCAGTCTCTACATGCCATATCAATCAATCTGGAAAATGAGGTTTTATTATGAGCCAAGTGAAGAACAATTCTGAATATCAAAACTACTGAAACATTCATTGCTTTTCTTTGTGCGCATATTACCATTTCTGACACTGGTTAAAATGTAAGAATCATATGCACAAGTCTTATCTTCATTCTTAAAATTAACTCCTGGATGTCAAAGTGTGTCTCCTAATGCATGGAATGCATGGATGTCTCTTAGCACAAATGGCCCAGGGTTTTCATTTATTGTCAGTGCTTACAAACTGAAACGATGAAGAATTGGCACTCACAAATGTTACGGAGCTACCTCATCTTATTACTGAAAGCATTTTGCAAGTGCTTCAGAATTTGTCCAAGGAGGAAGAAATGAGAAAAAAGCAGCAGTTTCCTTGTAATATAACTTCCTAGCTATAAACCTTAGACAGATACTACCACTTAAAGACAAAAGTTTGACAGAAAAACATGATTTAACAACATGTGCTTTTATCTGTTGTAGAATGTATACAAGTTATAAAGTGTATGCAAGTAAGTTTAAGTACTTCATACTGAATTACCATACTCTACAAACGTAGACTTGCTGCAATTTTATGTGTCAAAATACAAAAAACTAAGACGCAGGAACAAATGGATGACTTTGTGTGATTAAAGCAACTATGTGAATGTCATGTTAAGCTTGCATACCTGCATATCTCAGATGCAGTGCTAAATAATTTAGCTCTAAGTAAATGAATCTAAAGTTCAGTAATTCCTATGTGTTCTTCAAATTTTACTCTGATCATAGAGAATTCTTCACAGTGGTTCTCCCTGCAGCACAACTCAGTTGCGGATAAGTTATCTCTGTCCCTAGTCCCCATGGTTGGCATCATGTGGTGGTATCTCAATTCATATGGGTCATCTCAGAGAAGCAGAACAAAACAAATGGCTATTCTGCCTGCTCTAAAGCTGAATAAGACCGAAGAACCTTTCATGAAATTTTGATGGAAACTTCAACAAAGGGAAATTGAGGTGCACCTTGGTAAATCACAAGAACTTATTCAAGGATCAAGGGCATTCGTGATGATCTGACTGTGTACATCTATCAAGGAAGTCTCCAACAGATATGTCACCCTTTTCAAAACTGAAGCCTGCCCTTTCTATCTTTTGTAAGGATATCTGTGAGTTTTGTTTTTTTCAGATGCTGATTAGTTAACCAATATTATCTGATTATGAATCAGAATGCTTTAAAGTGTTGCTAAATCAGTAAAGCTGTGCTGTCAAAATATATCAGCTGCTTTTGTAAGTTCCACTACTGCAACTATAAACTAAAATGCATTTAGCAGTCAAAATGAAAGAACATCTCCATTATACCTGTATAAAATCAATCCACCTTCTTTTTTGAATAAGTTACACTGCTGTTTATCTTATTAATCTATGAAGGAACAAGCTAAACCTAAAGCATATTTCCTTAATAAGAAAACATATATCCCCCAAAACTTTAATATTTAAGTTGCGGTTATCATTTCTATTATGCATACCATGTATCAATTACACACATAGTATTCTGTAGTTATGCGCACACACACTGGGTGCTATTGCAAATGGGAGAGCCCACCACTTACCCTGAGACCAAGATAGGAGGTAAGTTACCCTGTTGTAAGGTCTACCTATACTCTTCTCCTGGGCTGAATTTTCCCACTAGGAATTGTCTTTATTGGCCTGAAAACATAGTAAGGTAAATGACGGGAAGAAGCTGCCCCTGGTGAATGGCTGCTATTACCATCATGCAAGATGCTGCCACAGATTGCCATTCTTCACATCAGTACCTTCGACAAACAGACATTGTGTTCAACATCTTGAGCATATGTGCGTCAGTGAGAATTCCTGCTTTCCTAATGTATAGGTAGGGGGGGTTCTCCCTCTCTCACATCAGCACCATTCAGCCCATTTATTAAAATGAACCGTGGAGAAATTTGTGACCAAAAAATAGCACACACTTTTTTTTAAAACCCAAATCTTTTTTTTCACCAGTGGAATTCCCTGCCACCAGATGCATATGCCTGCATGGGGAGCTTTAAAATATGGAGTGGGCCTGTTAGGCAAAGAGCAATGGGCTCTCAAAAGCTTCTAAGACCAAGAGTTATTTGTTATCTCCAGAACTGGTGGTGGCAGCTTACTTTAGTTACATAACCATATAAGTGATTCTAGAAAATAAAAAAATGACTTTTATACTGTGGTGATGGTGATGTGATTTTTAGCTGCTCTCACAGACTGCCTATCAAGGATAAAGGTAAAGGTTCCCCACACACATATGTGCTAATTATTCCTGACTCTAGGGGGCGGTGCTCATCTCTGTTTCCAAGCCGAAGAGCCAGTGCTGTCCGAAGATGTCTCCGTGGTCATGTGGCCGGCATGACTAAATGCCGAAGGCACACGGAATGCTGTTACCTTCCCACCAAAGGTGGTCCCTATTTTTCTACTTGCATTTTTACATGCTTTCGAACTTCTAGGTTGGCAGAAGCTGGGACAAATAATGGGAGCTCACTCCGTTATGCCTATCAAGGATACCTTCTAACAAAACATTCCTGCAACAGCTGAGCTGCCTAGAGAACTTTAGGATCTTTTCCAGTCAGCATCCAAACTGGGATGAGTGTTAGAGGCTTTTAGGATTTAAGTAGCTGTGATGAATGGCTACATTCATTGACATTAATGAGGCATGCTCATTAATGGGAGGATAGATTAAAAGGGCCAGAGCAACCAGGGCGGGATAACACAAGGTCCTTGAGGCAGAACATCTCCCTTTCTTCACAAAGACATTTGCATTTTCAAACAATCCACAGTTTCCATTTGGGCTCCAGAATGGGAAGTGTTGGTTTTCTAAATCATAGCTGGTCCACTGAAGCCGGAGACAAACTGAATTCCTATCTTGTATTTCAGCTAACTGTGAATTTGAACAAGTCACAGGTTTCCCCATTTAAACGTAACTGTTACATAGGGAAGGAAGGGGGCTGAATAACACTTCTATGGCTAGCTAGGGAGACAGGTAGGTATGATCTATAGGGGTCAGGCAAAGTCACCAGAACCACTTGTGAATAGTTTCAGCAGTGGTCTTATTACTTTGTTTGTTTGTTTGTTTGTTTGTTTGTTTGTTTATTGCATTTGTATACCGCCCTTTCCCGGGGGACTCAGGGCGGTTTCCAGGGCATTAAAAAACACATAGTACAAAAATTAAATTTTTTAAAAAATGTTACAAGAATCTTGTCATGCTGACTGCATTCCCTTTGGAATGGCAAGATAAGGCTTCAAGGATTCTGGGGGAGATTTGCCCTGTTTTGTTTACTGCAGCACAATGACACTAAACTCTAGGTCTCTTGACCCCTCCCTCTACTCCACAAGTATCAAATTTGCAATGTCATGTTGTGGTCATGGGGTGTTTCATGATGTTTTTTTCTCTTTGCAGGTAGGTGTGGCCTACACGTGACGTATCCGGTCCGTGGGCCGCCAGTTTGACACTTCTGCTCTAGTCTAGCTGGAAATTCCACCCCAAAGACGTTGTACCCCAGTAGGATGTTACATTTATTAGTTGGAAATGGTGCTAGAAGACTCCAAATTTTCTGCAAGTATGCATACTTCAGCCCTAATAGCTGCATAGGGGAAGTATTTTCTTAAGAATTCCACACATATTTCCATAATTTCCCAAAGTAATAAAGATAATTTCAGAAAGAAGCATCTTTCCACCTGGCTTCTGTGCTGGGAGCAATCAAATTGCATTTTTATGTGGTCATTTGCTCTGTAAGAATGATCAAGACAGTATAGTTGTGATTGGGAAGATGTGACTATCAATACTTTCAGAATTCTTCACTACAAAACCAACATCTGGAAGGGATGACGGCTTTCACGCAGAAGGACTTTACTGGGAACAGAAAGCAATTTTTCATACATTTCCCCCACCAGCTTCCAAAATTACAGTAATTTGACTTTTGTATGGCAATGATATTATCAGTGCCCCTTTTCTGCCACCTAACACCATCTTCTTTCACATGAATACCAACAGTCCAGTATACTTGCCTTCTGATAATTGTTTTGGATGCTTAGCGGAATCATTCAGAAACTTGCTTGGGGTAGAACCCCATTCTTCCAACTGCTTCTTTCCAGATGCACTGAAGCAATACTCAAACTTCCTTTACCAGCACATATCGCAGCAATAGAATATGGCTTCAAGAGATCCACTGTATGTAACTGAAACTAGGCATTATTAACATATTAATCTAACAAATTGGCAATTTTCTGGCCTTCACCCTGTTTCTAACCCAGTTGGGGGTGTAAATCCAATGGCAGTGGTTCTCCAATGCCTTGTGATCTATTGAGTATAAGGGAGCAGTAGGGTATAAACATAGAGAAGGATTTATTCCAGTGTTTCTCAACCTTGGCAGTTTGAAGATGCGTGGACTTCAACTCCCAGAATTCCCCAGCCAGCAACG
>JANHFR010002472.1:0-10811 GCA_032468015.1 Mimophis mahfalensis | reverse complement strand
GGGATTCGAACCACTGAACTGCTGACCTTTCTGATCGACAAGCTCAGCATCTTAGCCACTGAGCCACTGCATCCCCTTCTGCCTCAGAGATGCTACCAAAATATCATTTCATTATGGATAGAACAGAGTTTTTAGAAAAATATCATGAGAAATTAGCATTCAAACAGGGATCAAACAGCTATAAAATTTACAGAATAAGTAATAGCATCCTTCATAATTTGGAAATATACATTCAACACAAAATCCATCTCACTGCTGGAAACCTAAAAATGCAGCAGGGAATGTTCAACAGTGAAACAATGGGCACAATAGATTGCTTAATCTTTCCTACGCTTCCTCCTACATATCTCCCTCCTCCAGTTGATTTTCTGCAGAGGATATTCCTGATACGAATTTGCTACGTAACTCAAGGAAACATTTTGGATGATGGGAAGTTATAAGCATGGCTTACACCTTCTCCACTGCTCAGATTCCCAGTCAGTTTGTAATCTGGATCCCTAATTTCAATTCATATAGTTCCAGCCTGAGAAAGTGATCTGTGAAGATTTTGTTTTTAACATTTTTGTCCATTAATCAAAATGGCAGACAGAATTCAGTTTAAACTACAGATGGGGGTATGAGGGTATAGGTATACTACTTACTTCACATTTTTTATAAAAATTCTGAGCTCAGATCAAGACTGATTTAATTAGATTACATGCTTTTTTCCATTCTATTCATTAAAAGAAATAAATAAGTATGATTAAAATTAAATTGTATCGAATACATTATTCTTAAAATAATACACAATGTTTAAAAATGGAAGACAGAAAAGAATATTCTATACAAAGCAGTATACTAAAAGATGGAACATCTAATAAACTTACCTTTTGTAGACTAGTTGGATTCAATTGAGTTTTGTCAATTATTTTTATTGCAACCTAGAAAAAATACAATTGTTTGATTTCTCTTAACTGTAGCTGTATTCTAAAGCAGAAATATTTGATCGTTAATAGCATATTACTGAATGAGCAAACAGTGCTCATTTGATGATGACATTACACACACACACACACACACCAGTGATTCTGGGCACTTTACAAATAGTTTAAAACATTAAATACAAGACAAACAACAAAAGATAAAAATAAAGAATAAAGATGACAAGGATGACAAAACTGCACTGGAAAAAAGGAAAACAACTCATAGATTCTAAAGAGAGTTTATAACAGAACCTTCCTTAAAATCTCCCTTTTACAATCAATATTTGCATTATTTCTTCTGCAGTGAAGACAGGTTTTGTTACCAACAATGGATACTCAAGTTGTTACCTAGTACACAGAAAGTAATCTCCTGAATCTCTCCCTCCATACACACACATATAATTTGTTGGATCTAGATTTCTGATAAGCAGAAACATATTTATACACTTTTTCCCAACATTATGAATACTCTGCAATCATGACTTTCATTGTGCCAAACAGAAACATTTTAACTGGTCAAATTAAATCACAGTGGACCTCAAAATTCTGAATTCTATTTTTTTCTTGTCTAAATTGCTGGTAAAAATCAATCAACCAGCTTTAACACAAAACATAGTTCAAACTCCTCTTCATATTAGCCTCATTCCCCAGATTCAACTTCATGGCCAACACAGGTATCCAGCACTTTTGAAAAATGAGCTGCATATAAATTTAATAATGAAATGAAAATAAAATATATGTAGACAATATATTACTAGTTTGAACTAGGTGTTTATAATCTTCCTAATGAACTACACCTTTATCGTCTTCCAACTGAATTCCCTCTAACATAATTCACTGAGTTGTGTAACAGAACTGCTTGGAAACATCAGCTGGTATAAAAAGACAGCTGTTCGTTTGCAAATATTGCTTTCTTCTTGAAAACAGTGTTACTATATTTCTACAATAACTAGCACAAACAGTGAAATTTATTTCCACTTAATTTTTCCTAAACAAAGAAGTTTACCAGATTTGTCATATGATCTGTATTATCTTTCCTGTTTCTATCATTCCTTTCTACTTAGATTTTCTTCGGTTGTAATTTTCTGGCAAAAACCTCCAAACATTTAACTTTTTCATTAATAAAAGGCAAATCCATGAGCTAAGACTACTAAATCTATTTATCAAGATTCAAAGACTATTATCTCAACATTATGTTCTACTTGAAGACATACTGCAGACTACTGCAGACTACTTCTGCTGACTGCCGGATGACTGCAATTTGGCAGTTCGAATCTCACCAGGCTCAAGGTTGACTCAGCCTTCCATCCTTCTGAGGTCAGTAAACTGAAGACCCAGATTGTTGGGCGCAATATGCTGACTCTGTAAACCGCTTAGAGAGGGCTGTAAAGCACTGTGAAGCGGTGTATACCGTAAATCTAAGTGCTATTGATGTAAGATACATTGAGTATAGAGACTGGCTCTAAAAACATGTTTAAAGGAATTTGTCCTTCCAAATAGTATCACAAGAATAGTAAATGTTATCGAAGTCACCCATTAAAGAAGGGTGATTCTAAACCTACAAATGAAACAGCAGAAAAAAATTTGAATGGTACATATCTGTCTGTTTCTAGTGTTTTTCTTACAATTATGTTCAAGGTGATTTAAAACTGTACATATTCTCTTGGAACACAAGATAAATTGCTACATAACTAGTGACTAATAAAAGACTATTAAATCATGAGGGTTCCTTGGTGCTCTTTGAGCTTGCTTGTTTTCTTGCATACGTTTCATTACCCAAACTAGGCAATGAAACGTATGCATTGATAATGTTACCTAGTTTGGATAATGAAACATGTCAACACTGAGCCACATTTTTTTTATTAGAACTATAAAATTATTTTAAATTAAATTATTTCAAATGGAAAGACTCAATATTTAATTACCCAATAAAGTATTGTATACATGTGCTGGATTTGGGTCTGATGTGGGAAAAATTCTTCAGATTCAGCATTGGCATACCTATGCTATACTACGTATCATTGGCTCTTGAAAGAAACTATACTTTTCCCAGTCTTACACAGCAGCCAAGCAGAATTTGTATGAAAAAGTGTCAATATGACTTGGTATTTTACCAGATACAGAATCTAGCATCACTAAACAGCAGTAAACTAAAATGTGGGCAACCCCCGAGGAAGCAACCCACTACTGTGCCTTGAGATGTTCAGACTCAAGCTGCAGAAGTGGCTGGGGAGCACGAAGACATGAACATTGTGCATCCCCACTTGTGTAGGCAGCAGGCGAGCATGTTCCATCTGCACAAACCCCAGGTGTGCCCGCTGCTTGCACAAATGGAGCTGTGAGCATGGGTACTTGCCCACCGCTTGTGCAGAACCATTCCTTCCCCCGCCTCCCACTTGGTCCACAAAGCTAGAAAGGTTGGGGAATTTTGTTCTACAGTATCTGTATCGTGTGGACATAGTCAAGCAGCATATGGAATTTTTTTGTATCTGCCTTCCACAATGACTTTACTGACTTTAAAGGCCCTTCTCAGCTTAGATACTGTAATATGGTTCAAGTAAGATTGCCTGCTTAGGAAAACATTCCTGGGCAGTAGACACTGTGCTTGTTGTTTGTGGAGATAAGAAAAAAGACAAATGAACACAATGTATCAACCTTTGTATATGTATGACATATCTGTATCTAACTGGTTGCAACACCAAGATATTCTACAGCTGCAGAAAGAGGCTGAAAAGGGCAACCAACGATGGATTGGAGTCATCCGTTTATGAAATATGATTACAATCACTGACAGATGATTTTAGAAAAAGAGTATACAAGTGCATAGGTGATATGGTAATTAATGGATAGCGGTTACTATCACATTGTCCACTACATCTGAAACCACCTCTAGTATTCTATAATTGCTAGGGAACGGTTGGATAGGAGGGGGGCTGCTTTCTTCATATTCTTTTGATCCTTTGCCATCTAGTTGGCCAAAATAGGAAAGAGGATATTGGAATAATGGGCCTTGTCCTAATATAGAAGTATTCTTGCATTCTTAACTGAGCAACAAAATCCAAATTCATTTTAATGGCAGATTTTTAAAGGATATATAAATATGCTTTACGTAAATACTGCCAAGAATATATCTACAAAGAAATCTACATGCCAAACCAATATTTCTATGAAGGAGGATGTTTTAACTTCTTGTAATGAATACCATTTACAGGGATTTCCGAGAACATTAATTTTTAATAGTTTAATTTTACTTTAATTAACTTTAATTAACTTTGAATTAACCATTCTCCTTCATGGTTCACTGCCTTGTCATGGCGAAGAAGCTTGTGCAGCTCAATGAAGCTATGAGCTGTACTGTACTGTCCACCTAAGACAAATACGTCATAGAGAGTTCTGACAGAATATGGTCCACTGGAGGAAATGGCAACCCACTCCAATATCCTTGCCAGGAAAACCACAAGGATAGTATCAAAAGGTTAAAAGATATGATGCCAGAAAATGAGTCCATCATGTTGGAATATGTCCAATATGCTACTGGGGAAAAGCATAGGGTGATTATAAGTAGCCCTAGAAAGAGTGAAGCACTTGAACCAAAGCCAAAAAGATGCTCAGCTGTGGAAGTATCTGATGGTGAAAAGAAAGTCCAATACAGTAGTCCCTCGACCTACGAAATTAATCTGTTCCGAATGCATTTTCGAAAGCCGAAAAATTCAGAAGTTGAAAAAGCGGCTTTCCATTGAAATGCATTGGGAACGGATTAATTCGTTCCAGAGCCTGGGAAAAAGACCCAGGCTCCCAGTTTTTTGTGGAAACCCTTTATGAGGTGCACTTTAAAGGCATGCAAAGTGCACCTCAAAATTAGGTTTCCACAAAAAAATTTAAAAAAAAGAAATTTTTCAGCCGTTCGGGTCTGGGTCGTAAGTCGAGGAAATAGCAGCTGTCATTCGGAAGTCGGGGAAACCACGGCTAAAAGCGTTGGCGGTTTCCCCGATCGTATGTCGAAATCTTCATGTGTCGGGGTGTTCGTACGTCGAGGGACCACTGTACTATAAAGAACAATTTTGCATACAAACTTTGAATATAAGATCAAGGTAAGCTGGATGGGATCAAATAAGAGATGTCAAGATTGGTTATTGACATCTTGGGAATCAGTGAACTAAAGTGGACTGGATAGACAAATTTAATTCTGATGATCATTACCTACTACTGTGGGCAAGAATCCCTTAGAAGAAATGGAGTAGCCCTCAATAAAAGACTGGGAAAAGTAGTTCTGGGGTACAAGCTCAAAAATGACAGAATGATCTTGGTTTGAATCCAAGGCAAACCATTCAACATCATAGTAATCCAAGTCTATTCCCAACCACTGAAGAAGAGGTTGAGGTTGACTGGTTCCATGAAGACCTACCACATGTTGTAAAACTAACATCAAAAAAAGATGTCCTTTTCATCATAGGAGTTTGGAATGCAAAAGTAGGAGGTACATTTTCAAAAGATAACAGAATAACAGGCAAGTTTGACCTTGGAGTACAAAGTGAAACAGGGCAAAGTCTAGTAAATTTTGCTTTGTTAGAGTTTTGTCAAAAGAACATGCTTATCATAGCAAACACTCTTTTCCAATAACCCAAGAGCCGCATGAACATCACCAGATATCAGATTGATTATGTACTTTTCAGCCAAAGATATGGTGAAGCTCTTTACAGTCAGTCAAAACAAGACCTGGAGCAGGTCAGCTCATGAGCTTCTTATTGCAAAATTAAGGCTTAAATTGAAGAAAGTAGGGAAAATAACTAGGCTGTTTATATATGACATAAAGGATATCTCTTATGAATAAACAATGGAGGTGATGAATAGATTAAAGGGACTAGATCTGGTAGACAGAGTGCCTGAAGAACTAGGGATGGAGATTTTTAACATTGTACAAGATGCAGCAACTAAAACCATTACAAAGAAAAAGAAATACAAGACAGTGAAGTGGCTGTCTGATGAGGCTTTACGATAGCTGAGAAAAGGAAAGCAAAAGGGAAGAGAGAAAGGGAAAGATATACCCAACTGAATACAGATTTCCAGAGAATCCTCCTTAAATGAACAATGCAAAAAAAAGGAGGGGAAAAATAGAATGGGAAAGACTAGAGATCCCTCCAAGAAAATTGGGGATATCAAAGGAACATTTCATGCAAAGATGGGCAGAGAAGCAGAGAGATTAACAAAAGGCACCAAGAATACCCAGAATAATTTTACAAGAAAGATTTTAATGCTCCTGATAACCACAGTTTAGTTTAGTTTAGTTTATTTCAATTTATATACTGCCCTTCTCCCGAAGGACTCAAGTGTTGATCACAGTGTTGTGATCACTCACCTTGAATCAGTCATTCTAGAATACGAAGTCAAATGGGCCTTAGGAAGCATTACCAACAACAAAACTACTGGACTTAATGGTATTCCAAATGAGCTATTTAAAAATGTAAAAGATGATGCTGTTAAAGTGCAGCATTCAATATGCCAGCAAATTTGGAAAATTCAACAATAGCCATAGGATTGGAAAAGATCAGCTTACTTTCCAATCCCAAAGGAGGACAATGCCAAAGAATGCTCAAACTACCGTATAATTGAGCTCATTACACACGGTAGCAAGGTTATGCTCAAAACCCTACAAATTAGGCTTCAGCAATACGTGAACCAAGAACTACCAGAAGTACAAGTTGGATTTTGAAGAGGCGGTGGAGCTAAAGATAAAATTGCCAACATTTGTTGGATTATGGAAAAGGCAAGGGACTTCCAGAAAAACATCTACTTCTGTTTCATTACCTATGCACTCTTGATTGTGTGGATCACAACAAATTGTGGCAAGTTCTTAAAGGGGTGGGAATAATACATCACTTTACCCGTCTCTTGAGAAACCTCTATGGGGGTCAAAAAGCAACAGTTAGAACTGGACATGGAATAATTGATTGATTCAAAATAGAGAAAGGAATGTGACAAGACTATATATTGTTACCCTGCGTATTTAACTTATACGCAGAGTACATCTTGTCAAATGCTGGGCTGGATGAATCATAAGACAGAATTAAGATCACAGGGAGAAATATCAACAGCCTCAGATATGCAGACGATATCACTCTAATAGCAGACAGTGACGCAGAACTAAAGAACCTCTTGAGGGTGAAAGAGAAGAGTGCAAAAGTTGGCTTGAAGCTCCTTAAAAAAAAAAAAAACTATGATCATGGTATCCGGTCCCATCACTTCCGAGCAAACAGAAGAGAAAGAAATGGAAGGAATGACAGATTTTATTTTCTTGGGCTTCAAGATCACTGCAGATGGTGAACACAGCCATGAAATTAAAAGACATTTGCTCCTTGGGAAGAAAGCTATGGTAAACCTAAACAGCATATTAAAAAGCATCACCTTGCCAATAAAGGTCTGTATAGTCAAAATTATGGTTTTCCCAGTAGTAATGTATGGCTGTGACAGTTGGACCATAAGGCTGAATGCTGAACAACTGATGCTTTTGAATTGTAGTGTTGGAGAAGATTCTTGAGAGTCCCTTGGACTTCAAGGAGATCAAATCAGTGAATCTCAAAGAAAATCAACCCTGTTCTTTGGAAAACAGATAGTGAAGCTGAAGCTCAAATACTCTGGCTACCTAATGAGAAAAGGACTCATTGGGAAAAAACCCGATGTTGGGAAAGATTGGAGGCAAAAGAAGCATGGGATGAGATGGTTAGATAGTGTCACTGATGCAATGAACATGAATTTGAACAAACTCCAGGTGACAGTGAAAGATGTACCATGGTCCATGGGGTCATAAAGAGTGAGACATGATTTAGCAACTGAACAACCACCACGGTTTAATTTAGCAATATTTAATCAACCTTTTAGTTGTACTGCTAAAACATTGGATTAGTATTGATTATAGAGAAAAAAACATCCTGTTAAATTTACATGATTCTATGCAAAGTTCACATTATTTTAATTATTAAAAATATTGTATTAGGAAATTTATCTTGCAAAATAAAAAAAAAATGCTAGTACAAGACTTTACCTCTCTGCCAGTAAGGATGTGTCTGGCCAGTTTCACTTTTGCAAAATTTCCCTTTCCAATTGTCTTAAGGAGTCTGTAATTCCCAATATGAGGCTGCTCATCTGCACAGGAAGCTATAGAATTCCTACAGCGAGCCCCAGATCGACTAGTTCGGGAGGTAATTTCCTGTCGTCCTTCACCATGAGAGGTATGCTATAATAAAAATAGAAAAACTTAGGATACGCTATGACACAATAGACTCTAAAATTCATAACTGGTATCAGATTAGGAAACACAGAACAAAGTATTATTTTGCAGTATATTCAACTATTACAGCTTCTGTTAAAAGCTGGTAATAGCCACTAATTCAGATGACTTTAAAACAGTTCATGTATACAAGTTACGACAGCCAAATTAAAACCTTGATATTTAAACAGAAAATATTTCTGTTAATAGTTTTGGAAAAACCAACAAGCACCTGATTTTTTCCCACTTTTGTAGTCTGCGTATTGAACAATCTCAGTAGCTATTGGAAACAAGATGAATTACACATGGATTTCATACTTTTGATTTCTAAAATGTTCTTTTAAAGTGCAGCATAAGATAATAGTATTTTTAATGAAGAGACACTTGTTAAATAGTTTAAATCAGTAATACAAATATAGGCATTTCTTGCAATGATCTGGAGAGATTCTGGTGCTTGCCACCATATTTTACATTGTAGTATAATGTAAAGTCAATATTTTACATAATTATTTAAAATCTTTGATAATATGAACTATAGCACTTTTGCCCTGTCTGCAAAAAGAAAAAAACAAAACCATGAACCCAGCCTATTTTTTAAATAAACTTTGAGACAAAACTAAGTCATTATATTTATGGATCATTTTTCACTATTTTTAAATAATTGGATATGCAAACTTCATGATTTCCAAAGAAAGTCAAGTCCTCTCTTCTTCCCCACAACTTTTAAATAAAACTTTGCTTAATGAAGAAATTTAGAAATCTTGAAACAGTTTTATACATTAGGTTGGTCCCTATATATGCCCTGTATGACCTTGGATTTTGAAATTTTCATTAATGATCAATACTATATTATTCATTTATTCCTTCATTCAATTTATATGGTTGCTCACTTGTCAAGTTATTTTTATTTTATTTCCAGTCAAGAAAGTCTAGTCTCCATCTATGTAATCCTTCCGTTGACAGAATAAAGCACATTTATTCAGAAAACTTTTTCACTTTAATGCTGACAACGTAAGTTTCATTTTAAGGGGACCTATTAACTTCTCTCAACGAGTTATTTTAGTGTTGTAATCATACTTCGACAATCATTTTACCACTGATAGTCTTAAATACCTTTTTATTTCATAAGAAAAATATTTAGATATATAACAGATGTAATAAGCATCCATGTATGGTCAAAATATTTTCCCCAGCTTTTTAGTAACTTAAATTAGACAATTTATTGTATGCATAAACTGGCCATTGCAATATCATACACAAAACAAGCTTTTACACTTTACAATTTTGAATCTGTTATTGGAATTATTAAAAAAAAAGTGGCACTGCCATATGTACTATATGAGTCTCCTTTTCTTTACAATAATATTCTAGCATCATTGTTTCTTTATATTCTTCCTTATATTTACATTTAGTATTTCCTTTATACTTTTATTTATTTAAAACATTTCTAGATCTGCCCATCTTCTAACCAACTCTGGGTGGCTCCCAATCAAAAGTTAAAACAAGATATAAAATCATAGTACAACTATAAAACTAAACACAATAAAACATTAACAACAAAAACCTAGTAACAAGTCAAACTTCTAATATGTGCAATCATAATCTTATTCCAACACTTGGGGAAAATATTTTACAATTAATTTCCTGTATTTTACAATTATTCATACTATTCTACATGTCCCAAAATATCTTTCCAATTCTTTTTCATTTTCTAAACTGCTGCAGTAATTATCTAGACATTAACTGTTGTTCTTTTTACAAAATAATGAACAATACTGTAATGTATTATAAATCTAAAAGCAAGTAGATTTTAATGTATTGATATGTCTCTAAATGTTCTATAACAGTTTGATCAGGTTTTGCGCTTTTCATTGTCTAATAACAGCAATACTTAAATGAATTCACTCTCCCCAAAATTTAATTACCGTAAGTAGTTTAGATTAGAGAAATACTGGTGATCGGGTAGACTAAAAATAGATTTTTCATGAATATCATTTTAGTCTTGGTACCAAGACTAAAATCTGATTTCTGTATTAGAATGTGTGCTCAGAAATACTGTATTTTTTAATTTATATGATTGCATGCCTGAGTAAGTATTCTGCAACTGGCTTCAGCTGGCAGCCTTCAGGGCTATATTAAAAAAACAAGATCCTGCAAGTTTCAGATTGGCTCATCCCAACATAATGACTGCTACAAAATCATCAAGCTTCATTCAGTGAAGTCGCTTGTTTTTTGAAACCATTTGCAAATGTCAACAAATCACAAACTACTGAAGAAGCTATCCTTGAATATTTTTTGCATAGTGTTCCTTTCTTTGCAGTGCTCCGTTAAACATAGTTAAATAGCCCAGGATTTATCTTTTAGGCAATTTAGAATTATTTGATTTATTATTTATTTATTTTTATTTTATTGGATTTATATGCCACCCTTCTCCCTGGAGACACTAGCACTTTTTGCTACGTTAATTTACTTACTTATAAAATTTATATAGCTGCCTATCTTATAACCAGGGGATGCAGTGGCTCAGTGGCTAAGACGCTGAGCTTGTTGATCAGAAAGGTCGGCAGTTCAGTGGTTCGAATCCC
>JANHFR010002471.1:166143-178426 GCA_032468015.1 Mimophis mahfalensis | reverse complement strand
TGGTAGAGGACAGGAAAGCCTGGAGGAACATTGTGCATGGGGTCATGATGGGTCGGACACGACTTCGCAACTAACAACAACATATTTCTTAGCGAGAGACAAGCTTGCTTATCTGTATGTTCTGGTGTACATTTTATAGAAGCACAGTCAGCAACTGACAAAAACCCTGAGCCAAAGGCAGATCATAAAGCCAGCATCTCAGAAGGATACCTATCTTCCTTTTAAAAACCCTGTAATTCCATAATCAGAATACAGTCAAGGCAACTCGGTGGAACTGAACATTTACTAGCTGGATGCCCTTCCTGATGCCACATAGAGTTCACAGCAATTATTTTTTGTTTGTGTCCTAGGAGAGAGAAACCTCTGACACTATCTAGGATTGAATTCTAAACTTTCTGAGTGGGAAGAGGGCATTTTCACCACCAGGCCATCATACCACTCAACTATTATTAACTTCTACTTGTGTATATATATGCCTTTGACCCAGTGTTGACTCTGGATACTTTCTGGACAAGTCTCTGCAGTTTTCTTGGCAAGATTTTAGAAGTGGTTTGCCATTCCATCCTTCCTAGGGCTGAAAGTGAATGACTGGCTGCAGGCCATCTAGCTAGCTTTGTAAGTAAGGTAGGATTAGAACTACCATCTTCTGATTTCTAACTTGGTGCCTCAATCACTACACCAAACTGTTTCTGTAATCCCTAGACTTGCTAGCCAACACCACATGGGCTGTTGGGTTTTATTTCAAATACATGTATACATTTAAGTGCATTTATAATTATATCTATTATGCATTTATTTCTATGGTACATAGCAAAAAGTGAGTGAAAAATAGGAAAAGAGAAAAGAATAGTTCTAATTGGCAATTAGTCATCAGCAATAGATAGTTCTAATTGGCAAACTCTTTTTTTACAAACATTTGAAACACCAACAATTACAGGCATTTGAACTGGGTTTTAAATAAAATGAAATAACAAACAGGAATTGAAAATGGTATTTAAAATCAGATGCGTTACTGAAGAAATATTATTTTTGAATTCTTGATGAATAAACTGGATAGTGCAGATTTCTTTTATTCAAAAATTGTTTTTTTCTGACTGCAGTGGGTAAAAGAGAAAAGCCATGATTATTTACTATATTTGGAAAGAAACCTTCTCTCTGTGTGTGTGTGTCTCTCTCCCTCCCAGTCCTCCCTCATTAAAGAAATAATAAGAGTTAAAATATAGATATTATGAGTGAAAGTTACTTGGTGGCATAGTGGAGCATTTGGAAGGTTGAGAGTTCAATCTTAGGTAGCAGAAGATATTTCTCTCCTTGTTGTGCTCTGGCCCCAGAGGTTGCCCTGCCTTCAGACATGAACTCTGAGGATGACGAGGAGGAGTTGGAGGCAGAGACGGGCAGTGTGCTGGTGGGGACTTCTTCCCTGGTGTGCCAGCAAGAACCAAGTGTTGCCAGCGTGCCACTGGACCACAGACAAGCTGAGGGAGAAACACAACAGCAAGTGGAGGCTGGCAGCAGTGGGGAAGAAGTCTTGTTGGATGCTAGGGAGAGACATAGGATCAGCAGCAGCATCACCGGAGGCATGGCCAGGAGATGTCGGGTCACTGATTGGGCTATACCCTGCAAGGCATAAGAAGGGTGTGGCTGAGATGGAAGCTTTGTGAAGGACAATTGATCTCATCTCTG
Source organism: Mimophis mahfalensis (assembly GCA_032468015.1). Lineage (NCBI taxonomy): Eukaryota > Metazoa > Chordata > Lepidosauria > Squamata > Mimophis > Mimophis mahfalensis. The sequence goes on along the minus strand of JANHFR010002471.1, from coordinate 176,743 downwards.
AGTGACTATAGAGTTCTGCTTCGCTTCTCGATGCCTGCATTCCTGTTTGCTTGAATCTGTGGCCAGCTTCTGGCCATCTGCCCAGTCTTTATCTCCTTGGACTCATGCCGGTAATCTGTATATTTGATTGATGGTCTAGTGTGTGCTTGCCAAATGCCAGTTAAAGAGACAGTTTCTGTTTGTTCTGATTTAACCCATTGTGCTGGACTTTTCTACTTGTTTGTGGCTGTTTAGAGTGGGGGATAGAACACTCCTAGGGTGCAAAGCAAATCTGCTGCAAACTCTATGTGGCATCAGAAAGGGCATCCAGCCAGAATCAAAGAAATTACAGAAAAGCCAATAAAAGTGGAAAGGTGGTAAAAATGACACACATATGGAATTAAGCAAGAAGGGTCTCCCTCTCCGTCACCAAAACTTGATTTTTTTTAAAGAACAAAGGAGAAGCCATCTGGTTCTCAAGAGGAGCCTCTTGAGGTGGCTCCTATAGAGAAGGCAGGCTACAGAGAAGGAAGACTACTGGGTTTGATGGATGACACAGTTTAGTCAAAGGAATTTGGAGCACACCAAAACTGTAGGTTTGAATCAGCTGGGCAAATGTTATGGGACACATGTGGTCCTTCAATCAACAGCCCTTCTACCATGTAGGACTTTAGAGGTAGCAATTAGCACTTTGAATCCTACCTAGAAGCAAATTGGCAATCAGTGCAGGTCATGAAGTATCACCTGGGCATACTGGGGCATGCCCATCACTGCCTGTGCCTCTGCATTCTGGACCAGTTCAAGCTTTCAGGTTGAACTGGTCCAGAATACTGTACAAGGGTAGTACTTCCAACATACTGTACAAGGGCAGCCCCTTGCACAGTATGTTGCAATAGTCAAGCCATAAGGTTATTGGGGCATGAGAAACTGAAGTACATTTGAAAAGCATTGTTGTTGTTAGTTGCCAATTCATCTCTGACCCATTGCGACCCCATGAACAATGTTCCTCCAGGCCTTCCTGTCCTCCACCATCCCCCCAGAGTCCATTAAAGCTCATACCGACTGCTTCAGTGACTCCATCCAGCCACCTCATTCTCTGTTATCCAGTGGTGGGATTCAATTTTTTTTACTACTGGTTCTGGGGGCATGGCTTAGTGGGCGTGGCTATGCTATCAGCCAATCACAGGTGGTATTTGCTGGTGTCGGCCAATCAGAGGTGGTTCTCTGAATCAGTCAAAATTATTGCTACCGGTTCTCCGGAACCTGTCAGAACTGGCCGAATACCACTTCTTCTGTTACCCCTTTCTTCTTTTGCCCTCAATCTTTCCCAGCATTAGGCTCTTCTCCAGTGAGTCCTCCCTTCTCATTTAGTGGCCAAAGTATTTAAGTTTCATCTTCAGGATCTGGCCTTCTAAAGAGTAGTCAGGGTTGATTTCTTCTTGGACTGACTGGTTTGACAGCTTTGCAGTCTAAGGGGAAAGCATAGTACATTTTAAACAAATTGAGTCATAGAATCATAGGGGTGGAAGAGACTTTGGAGGTCTTTTTAGTCCAACTTCCTACCCAAGGCAGGAGCCCTTATATCAACCTGGACAAACAGTTATCCAATCTTCTCTTGAAACCTCCAGCGACGGAGCATTCACAACTACAGGAGGCAAGCTGTTTCATTGATTAATCGATCTCACAGTCAGGAAATTGCTCCCTATTTTCAGGTTGGATCTCCTTCAGGTGACTTTCCCATTCCTTTTAAGATCACCTGCTTTTAATCTCTTATTTTCCATTTAATCTGTCCTTGATTCTAATTTCCCCCAGTGACAGGTCTATGCAGCCAGCTTTTATTCTATTACACACCCTACTAGCAAACTCCTACCAGCCTACACCAACACCACCCCAATGTAACCATCCTGATTGCAAAAAAATTTTTTCACAGTTTGAATATGTCTCTATGTTCACTTATTAGAATAAAGGGTAGAAGTGGATTTTATAATCAAGAAAAAATTATCCCCAGTGACAATAGAACTATTCACCTTGAATCTCCTTCCCTGACACTGCTGTTAATTTTCCCATTTAGAAACAGAAATCATGGCCAGGAAGAGAATGGTACGTGCTATCAGGTAAACTGTATAAAAAGAATTTTATTAGCTCATCACAGAGGAAAAATGAAAGACTTCATATTTGGTAAATACAATGTAGAGTTAAAGTAAGACATCCACTTTGGGGAATAGACACAGAATTGTTAACAACAGCACAAGAAAACAGCTGCAATTTTTGTTTTATTCCATAATAATACATGCTTCATTTCACGCACAATGTGAGCATTTGTAGCTCATGATATTTGCGTTTAATATTGTAAACTAAACAAGGTGCTGCACAATAAATTTCATGCTTTATTTCAGTAAATCTTACTTCTTTTTAAACTCTATTTACATATACTAAAGTAGCAAATGCATTTACATTTACTTGAAAGTATGTTCATTTAACTTAATGGAATCATCAGATACTGAAGCACAGTAACTATGGGCCCATTTTCCTGTGAACACACCAAATATATTCAATGAAATCTGTCCAGGAAACAAGAAGTTACTTCTAATGCAAGTATTGTCAACTTAAGGTAGTTTCAAACACTTAAATTGGGAAGATTATGACAAGCTCAAGCAAAATAGAGAACTTCAAGATGAGTATATTCCACACTTAGCAGTTTAAGATGTGTGGACTTCAACTCGCTGAATTTCCCAGCCAGCATATGTGTTTGTTTTTGTCTCTTTTGGGGGGGGGGTTAGTTTTTGTTAATTTTCCTTTTTTAAAAAATATTTTTATTTATAAACAACATCATCCACCAAATCATACAGTATGTCAGAGCAGGTCACAAATACATCATATTTCTCATTTTCTTTACTTTCATCCATTTATAAAAAGTTATTCTGATGGTTACATAGTCAACATTCTTAAAATTTTCTATTTTATTTTTTACATCAATCCTCCAACCACCGATAAAATGTATCCCATATTCTATAAAACTCAATATCTACTATCTCTTTAATTCCAACGTTAACCTATTCATTTCTGCGCATTCTAAAATTTTATTGTCTTCAGCTGGCATCTTTTTACTCTTCCAGTTTTGGGCAAATACAATCCTTGCTGCAGTCAGTACATGAATAATCAAATATGCAGCTTCCTTACTATAATTATCAGTTAGTATTCCCAGTAAAAATATCTCTGGATACAATTCAATGTATTGTAGTTTCATCTTCTTTAGCCACATACGTATTTTTAACCAATACTTTTCTGCTTCTACACATGTTCACCACATATGATAGTATGATCCTGGTGTATGAGGATATTTCCAACATTTAGCAGATTTATCTTTAAACATCCTTGCTAACCTTGATAGAGCTATGTGCCATCTATAAAACATTCTATGTAAGTTCTCCTTGTAAGCCATTGACATTGTCAATATATAGTGTTTCTTCCATAGTTTCTCCCATTTTTCTAGTTCTATTATATATCCAAAAAAATTTGCCCATACTCTCATAGTTTCTTTCACCTGTTCTTCCATCATTTTGTGTTTTAATAAATAATCATAGAACTTTTTCATCTATCTTTCATCGTTCCCTATCAAGATTTCATCTAGTTCAGTTAAATTTTCATAAAAGCGTTTCATAAAGCTTTTGTTAATTTTCTAAAAGTAGTATTTCAAGTCTATACATATTTCTTACTAATGATTATGATTTTGAAACATTTATAATTGTCTCAAGAGTCAACCAAGAGAATAATAAATAGAATAACCTTATTTTACTTATTTATTTAGCCCTCTATTATAACTTGCGGTGTAAATAGTCAAAGCAGCCTCTTCGCCTGAGATCTAAATCTCTCTCTCTCCCTCTCTCTCTCATCTATCTATCTCTCATCTATCTAGCTATCTATCTATCTATCTAGATAGATAGATAGATAGATAGATAGATAGATAGATAGATATTATCAATTGATTTATCTGTTTATTTGTCTTATCTATCATTTATCATCTGTTTCAATAGCATGTATATGCTAGTGCTTCCAGTTCGTTCCAAGGCTGCATTATTTGAAACTTTGTCCTGCCAAGTGATGCCAAGGATGTGTCAGAGGTGGCAAAGAGACAGTCCCAACACCAGCAAAACCAGGAAGCTAGACAGACTGTCTCTGCCCTCAGTGTGGAAAGGATTGTCACTTTTGAATTGGAAGCCATACTAGACACTGTTCCAGAACCTCAATTCAGAGCATGATACCATAGTGTCTCAAGACTGAAGGATGCCTAGAGAGAACATCTATCATCTATCCCTTTAACCATTTAAACTGGAAGTTGTAATAAAGGGCTAAACACAGGTACCCTGTTAGTAGATTTCTTTTTCCCTCAATCCATTTCCAAGCTCCTACTAAATATTTGCCATTGTAAATTAAGTAAATTTATCAGAAAGTGAAGATGTTGCTCTCCAGCAGACCCAGTTCATGATATAGTCACGCTTTGACTTCACTATACTTTAAGTACCAGAACAAAGCGTGGTGAATGTGCCAATTTATCTGAAGAAAGTGGTATTCCTTGCTGGCGCAGTGGTTAGAATGCAGTACTGCAGGCTACTTCTGCTGGCTGTTGGCTGCCAGCAATTTGGCAGTTCCAATCTCACCAGACTCAAGGTTGACTCAGTCTTCCATCCTTCCGTGGTGGGTAAAATGAGGACTCAGATTGTTGGGGGCAATATGCTGACTCTGTAAACCGCTTAGAGAGGGCTGTAAAACACTGTGAAGAGGTATGTAAGTGCTATTGCTATTTCTGTTCCAGCATGATCAGTCATATGTTACTTTAAGCTGAGGAAAAAGTAATGAAAACATTATGGTATTCTTAAAGAATGGCAGATCAACCACATGTGTCATCCAATACATCATTTTTTAAACCAAACAAATCTATACTTGTCTTTCTATGCAAACTTTTTAAATATTGTTTTCTTTTTTAATTTTAAAATTAAATTCAAAAATTTTATATCAAAACAATATCAATCCATCTGTAGTCATTCTGTTTTGCTGCTTAGGTAAGGAATAACTGAAAAGATGACCCAGTGTCTAATATTACATTTACCTTCTCAGCCGTTGGTAGGAATACAGTATCATTCTAAAGTTGAATGTTTCAACCATAGACACAAAGGTCTCAAACCAGAATATTTTTTTAAATTGTTGTTGAATAGAGCATGGAGAAGAGAAAACAGATCTATGATCTTCTTCAGAGCAATGATCAGCTATTGGACTGTATGTGTGTGAGTTCAGCAGGTACCTGGTATCACTTTAAACAGCATTGTGTGATGCACTTTGGAACATATAGTGGCTTAGACATCCATTTTAGATGCTATCATTAGTATGTGATGGGAAAAGTATTCTCAAATGTCCGTAGGATTCTTTCTATGTATATCTGATTGCAGAATGAATTCAATTATCTGGCAATGTAAAGCTAAGGAATTAGACTAGGCTTAAGTCAACCTGCAGTACCTATAGAAATAGAGAAATAGAGAAAAATCATGATTATTCTAAACTTAATCCCAACTGTGCGTGACAGGTGAAAAAGCCAAATAAATGCCATTGTTGCAAGGTTTTTGTGTTGTTGTTGTTGTTGTTGTTGTTGTTGTTGTTTTTTGGCTAGGGATGTCTTGCTGCCAAATACCTATTTTCTTGCAATTAAATATAAATTATAATTTCAGTGCTTAAGTTTCTATATTCTGTAACATATGCAGGTCTTGACAATTTGTGTATCTTACATAAATCAATATAATGCAGTTTTACACAGTTACACAAGTCCAACACAAAATTTTTCCTTAATTTCCTTCATTTTAGGTTATATCCAGTTCTTACTCTTATACATTTTTGTTCAAATCCATCAAAACCTATTCCCAAAATCTCTCAATACTTAATGTTGGAACAAAATACTAAGTCCACTTAATTGCTTTTTGAATTTCCAGGAAGGTTAAAGCTAATGGTCCATACCTTAGCAGTGAATCATAGATGCTGAAGTTATTTGAACTGCATTTTGCCTTTATGAAGAGCACATGATGTCAAGTTCAGTAAGGGTAAACTGATTTTCCACACAAAAAACAATTTCCAGATGGAATGAAAATTCAAAAATTGCTCACTTTTTTGTTTTTTCTATTTTTTTTAAACCCACCTTATTAAATATATTGATGCCTGTTTTCCCAACAGGAATATTAATTTTACATTGAAAAGATGAAAATGCTCAGAAACATTGATGCTATTTTCCAAGGAATATAACATCTCACAGGGACTGTCTTCCCCCCACCACCACCCCAAGACTCTTCTTCTTTTTCCTAGAGTATTCCTGCAGGCGCAGGGCCTGCTCTTCGGATCATTGAGCACCACTTTGTATGATTAGCTGCGTCTCCAGGGCGCAGGCCTGCAGTTTGCATATCTTTTGCCATCTCTGTTTTGGATGCCCACAAGATCACCGGCCATTGACTTCCAGATGGTAGACAGTCTTGGCCATAGTGGCAGGTGCTGCTCTCTGGACATATCCAAACCAGTGGAGTCAGACTTCTCTCTTCGTTTCTATAATTGGTGCCACATCAAAATGTTGTCGAATGGTGTCTTTTCTGATGTGGTCACCACTTGCAGGGGATATCCCTGCTTGTGTGCACACCAGACTGAGGGAGAGAGAGAAATGAGATAGAGAGAAAGGGTGAGAAAGAAAGAGAGAAATGAGAAAATGATGGTGGGAGAGAATGAGAGAAAGGAAAAAGAGAGAAACAAATGAGAGACAGAAGGGGAGACAAAGAGAGAGAGGGGGGTAGGTAGGTAGGTAGGTAGGTAGGTAGGTAGGTAGGTAGGTAGGTAGGTAGGGGAAAAAGAAAAATAGAAATGAGAGGGAGGGAGAGAGGAAGCAAGAAGCAGAGGGGAGAGAGATAGAGACCCATTTCCCACAGAAAACACCGGGAGTCACAAGATATGGGTAGGCATGGTGGGCGGTGTGTGTGTGTGTCATGTGACTGGGTAGCAGTGACGTTGAATTGACCATGCCCACCCAGGTTTTGTGGCTCCTGGTGTTTTCTTTTCTGTGGGAAATGGGTCCAAATGGCTCTTTGAGTGTTTAAGGTTGCAAACCCCTGATATAGATTGATGCCAATAGAAAACATCTGGAGGCATTTTCCTGATTCATTCTTTCAGGACAGGATGCCAGCCCATATTTCACTGTGGGGTGAAGTCTTCCTTTACCAATAAAACAAGAAATCCCTTTATCTTTTTTTTTCTGTAGGTCCAGTCAACTGGGCCATGCTAGTACAGCATGTTCAAGGAACCAGCCTTCAATTAATTTAATTACAATGCTTATATTAATTACATGGCCATTGAGGATAGTCTCCAAAAAGTAATGAACTACTTTTGTAAATGCCTACCCTTAATGATTTTCTAAAGATCATTTCAAGCACCTTCAAGACCCTTAAATCTAATTCTAGAAAATTAAACTTGTTTATGGTAGCCAGTGGAACTTTAATTATCCCTTTACCAGTCTTCAGTTTGGCAATAGTCTCAACACTAGTAAAAAGATAATTAAAGTTATCTCAGTATAATCTCAACAAGCTGAAATGACACCAAACTAACTACACATGTGTTGGGATCATGATATACCATAATTGCGTACATTCATTAAGATCTCCGACAGAAGTCAGTGCAAGTGTCATATCATTATTACACACGTGTCAGCATTTGTTCCTATTTTCCTTCCTGTAATACTCAACAACATGCTAACTCTCATGAATTCAGGGAGGAAATTATGTTTCAGGACAGTTATATGTGCCAGTTCCCGGGTCAAGGATCTCTAAAAATGACAGAATTATGGACCCTGCCTAGGCTTCCCCGTCACTCATAGGACGATGAAGGCATTTGGCTGAATGCTCATGATAAACGTAGGAAGACCTTTTCAAGCAGCTGAGTGGAGGTGATGTTTAGCTTTTCTTGTGAGAATAGGCAAATTACGTAGGGCAATTATTACACACAATGCTTTTAAAATTGGCTTAAATACTCAGGGTTAACGTGCACTTGTAACAGAAAATGGAGACAAACTTCTCTCGCATACACAATTTCTTTTCTCTCTGTTTGAAAAAGAAATGATGTCCAGCACTGACATCTTTCTAAGCTGTCAAAATATTATGGGCTCTGCCAGAACGTTAGCAACATATTCCAGATCTCCTATACATCCATCTTCGGAGAAGCAACAACATGTCACCACTATGCCAATTGCCACACCAGCTTTGACATATTTGTCTGTTCTCTTCTGATTGCTATAATGCATAACAGCCTGTAGATTTATGCTGAGACTACAACAATGGGAAAACATGAAACTGATTGTATTATTTCTGAGACAGGCATGCTAAGGAGCATCTCCATGAATCTAAAGAAGCACTGCTTGGCTGGCAAAATAAAGTAGGCCCAACAAACCAGCCCAGCCTTCAGGTTTTATGACCTTACCGGATAGCAAATTGCACAGGCCGAGCCTGTCACAGTCAGTTTACCCAAGCCATTAGGAGTCCTTTAAACTACATAAAGTCTTCCGTGTGGAATGGGTATCCTTTTCTTGTTTTGAAAATAAAAATATTGGAGGTTGGATAGAAATAGATTGCTGTAGGAAAAACAGTATTCAGTTAGGAGGGCCAAGGTATATGTGAATCATGAATGTAATGATGCTAAAAGAATCCGGCATAATTAAGATTCCTCCTTAATACTTACCCATATGATAACATATAGTAAATCAATCCATGTATTAAAAGACTGGTGTGTAGAATTGACACAAACAGCATGAATCTTTAACTTTGATATCAAACCTTCCAATTAAAAATAATAATAATAACTTAATAAGAAGGATCTATACCAGGAGTGTCAAACTCAAATTCATTGAGGGCCATATCAGCGTTGTGTTTTGTTTTTGTTTTTAATTCAATTTATATGCCACCCTTCTCCGGAGACTCAGGGCGGCTTACAATTTATAAGCACAAATTAATGTGCTTAGTGATAGCCTTCATTCTTTAGTATATGCCAGCTTATTGGAGCTTTCGCACCCCCACCCCCAGCGGCATTTTACAAAGTCAGCTTATTGCCCCAACAATCTGGGTCCTCAATTTACCTACCTCAGAAGGATGGAAGGCTGAGTCAACATGCCTTAATTACAGGCTACTTGACTGCTAGACTAATTGCCAACAGTCTGAGCCACCAGGGCTCTTTTAATCTGTTTGATCTCAGGGGGACAGGGAGAGTGTGGCCAGGGGGCATGGCCAGCTTGATGTCACTTGGGTTGGGGGTGCCTATAGTGGCCTGAGAGTTCTCCCAATGAAAACGGGCTCCCAATCTCCATTTTCAGCTGGGACGGCCTTCTGCAAGATCTGTACCTTCCAATAGCTAGGCATTGTGGCCCAGTTTAGATTTAATTTATTTTTTATCTGTATATCATCTAAATTTTTCCTAATATAAAGATTATTATGTTTCTATATCATACCCTTCAGCTTATTTTATTAAGATCTGGGGTGGGGGATTTTGGTCATACATCTCTTCCTCTTTGTGCAAGGCTCAGCAATGCTGACATGCTTGGGGGTTGGAGTTGATCATCCCAATCTTCCATAGAACTCCAGTAGTTATGGAATCAACCATTTCTATTGTACTGTTCCCCCACTAGGACCCCAAGATATCGGAACACTGCTCTCATGTCACCCCCTAGTCCTTCTTGTCATTAAACTAGACATACACTGCAATTCTGTCTACACATAGCTATAAAAGCTCACTGAGTAACTCTGGGGAAAGCCTAGTGTCTCCACTTAATTTACTTCAATATTATGTCACCTCGAGTCTCCCTAGCAGAAATACAAGAGATCAATCTAGTAAATAAGTAACCTGTAACATAAGACTTCTGCCTTCAAAGAAAATACTGCATCAAAACTCTTGCCCATGTCCAGAATGTCAGTAATGGTTATTGAACTTAGATACCACAGACAGATGTTATCATCTGACACACAATACTTTTGTCTTAAAGAAAATTCATATGCTCAGCAATCTAGGAAGTGACTGATGTATTTTTGTATGTGAAGTTATAAGCTAATTTATAACAATGAAGTTCTCCATCTTATGACATAATTTGTTGCTAAGTAGATATCTGTTCCCGATTAAGAAGGTGGCTACTATACTACATGTGCTTTTATTTATGAAAGTTTATTGCTTGAGGTAATGAAAGATGAAATAAAAATCTAATGACTGTAACTCGTGAGCAACGCGAGTGCAGTCATTTTTATTGTTGGCTTTACTACAGATGAAAAACTCATTGATTACTCTTTATTGTTTATTGTGACTACTTATACTTAAGGCCCCAGAATATTTACACAGAAGAGCCATAAAAATGTAGCTACAGTAGTTCCATGATATATCCTCATATATAGATATAGGGAAAAGTAAAGACAAGTTCCTCTTCAAGAAACTGCTTTTTTTCTTTACAACAGCTTCATTAAGGGTAGATAAATTAAAAGGCCACGTAGTTTTACAGTGGTCCCTCTACTTACAAATTTAATCTGTTCCAAATGCACATTTGTAAGTAGAAAAATTTGTAAGTCGAAAA